>JAFEMH010004487.1:0-206888 GCA_022495995.1 Adenophora triphylla var. japonica | reverse complement strand
AGGTATTGTTGGAAAACAATGATAAATTTATTTATAGATAATACTAAAGTGAAATTTGAGATAAATTTTGAACTCAACTTAAAAAATAAGTATTATGTATTATTATTTACTTATTTATTTTTTAGAAAAAGGGTAGCGCTCCCAAAATTTACACATTAGTCGAGCAAAAGAAATGACAAAAACTTGGGTGAGAACCGGCATGACCCGTCTCATCCATGAGACGGGATCGGTTCCCATACGTCTGTCATGCACAAAGCTCAAGCTTGACCACGCCTCTCGCCCAAGCTTTTTGCATATGGGCGGTCGCTAGCTAGGAATCGGCGGCGCGCGAAGGCTGGAATCGATCACATTTGCCTTGGCGCAATCCTTCAACCAACATAAAGTAATAGTTTGTATACATTAAAGTAATAGTTTGTATACATTAAAGTAATAGTTTGTATACATTAAAGTAACTACATATATACGAGAGAAAAGTAATAATGTTTTTCCTATGTTTTCTTCGTTTGTGCAAAAGTAATACTTTATTATAAGCTAAAAAATGTAACAAACGTGTTATTTATATATAATAGTATTTGTACATAATTGCTTAACACACATATGTATAGAGTATTTATATGTTTTTCATGTAAAAAGTATTACATTATCTATAGAAATATGTTACAATTTCATCTATCAAAAGTGGTACATTTACTTTGTATATAAACTATTACATTCATATACATAAGTTATTACATTTCAAAAATAATACATATAGTTTGTATTACACATTTGAAAAAAATGGAGTAAAAACGAGTTTTTTATTTTTTTTTAAAAAAAAGCATGAGGTTATTACGTTTACTTATGACCAATGTCTACTTTATATGTATACGGAGTCATTACATTAAGAGATGGTAACTATTACTTTTTTGCTACTGAAAAAATAATATAAAAAAAAAAAAAAAAAATTGGCCTATCAAAGAGGTAGCCACGTGACGGGTCAATTAAATGCGTGCCAGGTCGTGGGTCGACCCGTCTCAAATACATGTGAGAGAACAGGATCCCATGTACTCATAGGAGGCCAAGGCTCAAAAGAAATGAGAGAGTTAATTCCAATTTTCTTTCTTGTTTTTTCTTACCGACTTTGAAAGATCTATGCTTTCGATCAATGAGAATGATATCATCTTCAATGTCATAATAATTTCTTTCCTCCGGTGGTTATGGACTCCGGGCGTACTAGGTGACACATATACTCCTCCCACCATGCCTCCAAACTCATCCATATACTCCTTACCGTCGAGTAAAAAATTTGTACTGTTATTGTTTTGCTTGCGAAAATTAAATTAAGGAAAAAGTTTGTGGAGAAAATGTTGTGAGTATGAAAAGTGAGATTGGAAAGAGAAGTGGGAGTAGGAAATACTCACCTCCGTCCCACGTTAGTTGAGACTAAGCTTTTTTGGGCACACCGAGATTAAGAAAAAGTAAGTGAGAGAAAAAGTGAAAAGAAAATGTTGTGAGTATGAAGAATTAAATAGGAGAGAGAATGAGTGGGAGGAATAGTTAGGAGAGAACTGAATGTTGTGAGTGTAAAGAAGTGAAATAGGAGAGAGAATGAGTGGGAGTAAATAGTGAAGATTCCTTTGCAACATTTTGGCGGCGATCTCAACTGCGTGGGACGGCCCAAAAAGAGAAAAAGAAGTCTCAACTAACGTGGGACGGAGGGAGTAGTGATTTGATTGGTGTTGTGAGTATAAAAAGTAAAGTAGGAGAGAGAATTAGTGGGTGGAGCTTAGTAAATATTCTTTGCCATTTTTAGAAAGTGTGCGATTTGTAATGAGACGCCCATGATGAAAAAGTGTCTGCAGTTGTAGGCGAGACGGGGAGTATATAACAAAGAGTCTAAAATCACCAAAAGGAATAAAGCAACATATTCAAAAGCCAAATTCAAGAAAAATAAGAAAAAATATTATCATTTTTTAGAAAAAAATCAAAAATTCATTTTTCAAAAAAGACATTTTTAGGCAAAACAAATGTTAATGCAGTAATGGCAGCAATGGCATTTTATAAAGTGGATCAATTTGCAGAAAATAGAAGGATAAAAATGAAATATTATTTAAAATCCGAATGAGGAAGTCCTTTTGTCGACATCTCCATATAAAGCTTTACAGAATTTTTACCGAATAATACGTTTTAAAAATTTTATTTACCAAAAGTGAAACTACATTCAAACTTTTTCCAAAAATGTCCCATTTTGGCTTGAAATACTCGCTACACCGTGTAGCGATTTATAATTTTTTCAATTAAAATCGCTACACGATGTAGCGATTTTAAATTTATTAAATTTTATTTGGCAATATTTATGCTTTAAAAAAAAAAAAACCAAATTTGAAATCGCTACGGGGTGTAGCGATTTCAAATTAACACATTACTTTGAACCAAACAAACAACAAAGTCCACCACGCACACACTAATAATAATACTAATAATAATAAGTACTTCCTCCGACTCTAAATTACAAAATAATAATATAAAAATTATATATTAATAATAATGAAAACTAAATAGAAATATTATTTTTCCATCTCAAATAAATATTTTTAGAAAATGTACTTCTATAAAAAAATATTTTTCATTTCAAAAATAAATATTTCTTTCGTCTCAAAATGAATAACCAAAAAATATCTACATTTTTTGTCCAAATAAATGAGCATTACTTCCTTCGTCTCAATGAATATTTTATAAATAATACTCTCATTTTGCCTCAAAAATTAATATCATATTTTGAGACGAAGCACTAACATTACAAACATTAATTTTAGAGGGCGAATGAAGTAGTATTAATTTTTAAAATATTCATTGAGATGAAGGAAGTAATGCTCATTTTTTAAGATAAAAAATGGAGTATTATGTTTTGGTTATTCATTTTGAGTCGAAAGAAATATTTATTTTTGAAATGAAAAATATTTTTATAGAAGTATATTTTTTAAAATATTTATTTGAAATGAAAAAAAATAATATTTCTATTTAGTTTTCTTTATTAGTAATATATAATTTTTATATTATTATTTTGTAATTTAAAGTCGGCGGAATTAATTATTATATTTAGTATTATTATTAGTATAGAGTGTGTTGGTGGACTTTGTTGTTTGTTTGGTTTAGTCATGTGTCAATTTGAAATCGCTACACTCTAGCGATTTCAAATTTGGTTTTTTTTTTTTTTTTTTAAGCATAAATATTAAATACTAGTAAAATTTAGTAAATTTAAAATCATTACACCGTAGCGATTTTAATGAAAAATTATAAACTCGGCTTACACGGTGTAGCGAGTTTTCAAAAATGAGGCGTTTTGGAAAATAGTTTGAACAGGTAAGTCACTTTAGTAAATAAAATTTTAAAAGAGTATTATTTGAGAAAAAATTCAACTTTACACTTGAATAAAAACAACCACCCACCTGGACCTAGACCTAGACCTAGACCTAAACCTTGACCTAGCCGACAAATATCTGTCTGGCCTTTTAGGGAACCATGTCGGTAAGGTGTAATATTTGCGTTGTAATTAGTGGTGTAAACGGTAAGTGGTTAGGTTTGGGCAATTTATGAATTAAATCACTAGTAATCGGTTTGAAAAAATTTCAAATTGAATCGAATTAAATTGTCATGATTTAATTTGGTTTGGTTTAATTTGATTTGGTTTGAATCACGATTTAATTTTACGGTTCGAACTGCAGTTTACATAATTCAAACCACAGTTCAAAACATAAAATAGAACATTGTTTAAACCATTAATTAGAACATAGTTTCAAACTACACAATTCATTGTCATGTTTGTTTGAATTTTTCAAACATATCATACATAAAAGATTCAGTATTTAAACACAACTTGAAATTATGCTTCAATATTTATGATAATAACATATCATTTGAGTAATTGTAATGGTATGTGATAAAGAGTGAATTAACATTATTACAAGAAAATAAAACAAAAGAAAAAAGGGTTATTGACTAAAACCCATTATTAGAATTAAGGGTATTCAAATCTAAATGTAAGATGAAAATGAAAGATATACATACGGTTAATATTGAACGGTTTGACGGTTTGGTTTATTGGTTCGGTTTAGTGGTTAGGTCTCGTGGTCTCGAACCGTGGTTTGGGGGTCCAAATCGCAGACCAAACCACACGATTTGACATTTTTTGGAACCGAACCAAATCACGATTACTTGAAAATCGAACTAAACCCTATGTTTTGGTTTGGTTCGATTCCGAACCACGGTTTGAACCGAACCACTTACACCCCTAGTTGTAATCCATCCGTCACATTTTAAATTGAACTATCCAAAAATGGTAAAAAAATATTACTATTCCTTCTACTTATTTTATTCTATTTTATTTTTATATATATAACATCAATCAACTTATTATTTATTTCACTTATTCGCTCTCGTATTTTCATTTTACACCTCTCTTTTACCTCACTTTTACTTAATCATCGTATTTAAAATGCTATTTCGATTTAAGATAAGACGTAGGAATATATGGCTTCAAATATTAGCTAACAACTTTTATGTAAAATTGAGACCAGCTTTTTTTTTTTAATTGTTAAATAAAAAAACAATTATATGTAAATTAAACTATAGATTTCAAAACTCATACTAAGTTATGTATATACTCCCTCCGTCCCACCATCAAGAGTGTCACTCTTTTAGGGGTGGCATGCAAATTAAGAAAAAAAAGGGGAAGAAAAAATGTTGTGAGTGTAATTTGAAAATAGGAGAGAGAATTAGTGGAGAAAATAGTGAATTTAAAAAGTGTTGTGAGTGTAGAGGAGAGAGAATTAGTGGAGGAAATAGTGAATGGGATAATAGAATATTAATAAAACATTTCCTTTTTAGGAAAGGTGACACTTCAAACGAGACGCCATTTTGAGTAAAAAGTGACACTTGGAGTGGGACGAAGTGAGTATATAATTTAATAATTATACTCCTTTCATCTCTAAATGATTTTTTCATTTTTTTTTAACACGGAGATATTTTGAGAAATAGTTTTAGGTTGATTTAGTATCTTAATAAAAATTTAAAACTTGAGGAAACAAATGACTCTTATATCTAGATATAATAATAATTCCAGCCTTATAACCTTAGATATAGGAGTATATTTAAAAAAAATATAAAAAATTGTAAAAAATAAATAAAAATACTCTTATACCTAATTATAAATAGTCTTATACCTTTTGTTATAGGAAGGTATAGAAGAAAATTCTTTAATAAACTATAAGTTTTTTAATATTATTTTTAAGAAAAAATGAAAAAATGTGGAAAAAAAATACTCTTATAGTTAGGTATACAAGTATTTTTAGTCTTATCCCATTAGATATACGAGTGATGGGGAAAGAGTATATGTGAACATGAATTTCCGTGAAATTTTGCATCTCGCTGTTCAGGGTCATGGGGTCTCAGCCGTTTTGCAACAAAAGATGTCCACGAGTTTGAGTATAAGGGCATGTTTGGTAAAACTGAAAATTAAGCTCTGAAAATGTAGAGTGAAAAATATAGAAATTTGAAATTATTAAGTTCTTTGAATTTTAAGAGTTCAGTTTGTTTGGTAATGACAAATCACTTATATCTGAATTTATTTAAAGTTTGAACTTAACATTCAAAAAATTATTTGAATAATCTTAATGAGTGTATAATAAAATAAAGTCTTCAACATATACGCCACTATTATTATAATTAGATTATATTTTATAATATTTAAATATTTTTTATTAGTACTTTCTTTTACCCATATTAAAATTTATCTTGTTAATTATTTTGATAAATTTGTCCAAACTTTGACAAAAAAAAGAAAAAAATAATTAATTATGATACTCTATTAAAATATTATTAATATCAATAGTTTAATATAAATAAAATTACATTTTAATACTAAATCAAATATAATTCATATAAAAAGTTAAAATATTTCAACAAAAGAAAGTATCATTTAATATATAAATAAAATTGTTAATGGATGGATTTGAACTCATTCCATTTTTAACTCTTTCTTTCTCTCTCTTAATTGCTTAAGCTACTCATTTTCAACTTAAAATTAATAGTCTTTTTAAAGACAATCTTAATTAATTAAGTGATTTCAATTTACTTTACCAAATATACTTAACTTTTTAATCTCTTCTTAAAGTGTTCCAAATTGAAAACTTAATTGGGTTATCAAACAAGCCCTATAAGTGTCACTGAGCCCCATCAAAAAATTGCATTATTTGACTATTGTTCTGTTGGGTTAGACATGAGTAGGTCAGGCAACATGAGCTTAAAAATAATTGTCTAGTTTTTAACACTTTATTTCAAAAATGATTTTTTACGATTTTAATTACTAATCATTACTCCCTCCGTCTCATATCTACGTGCACATTTTTCATTTTGGGCGTCCCAAACCTACGTGTACATTTCCTAAAATGGAAAGGAATCTTTACTATTCCCTTCACTTATTCTCTCTCCTACATTATTTTAATACTCACAACACCATTATAATTTACTATTCCCTCCACTCATTCTCTCTCCTATTTTATTTCACACTCACAACACTTTCAATATAATACTCTCTCCTTAATTTACGTGAAAAGTCAAACCAGCACTCAAGGTCCGGGACGGAAGGAGTATATATTTATATAACTAAAAGTTCAAAAAATTGATTGTAAGAATAGTAGAAATTACACTTAATAATTTCTAGGCAAAACTCACATTTAGGGTACCCAATTTTGCGACATTATTTAAATACGCAACCAAAGTTCTACAATATTCAATTTTGCCTCTTAACTAACTAAAAGCTATGCAACAGGTTACGAAAGATATATTTTTGTTAACTTTTAACATATGTTGCCTTAAAAATCTCCTCTATACCTCTCATATAGCACCCATAGACTGCAAATTTTAATTAGTACAGACGAAGAATTTTTTAAAATTTTGTTACATAAAATCATATTCATAAAAAATGAATAAGAAAAATCAATACGAGTTTAAAAATAAATTGCAGCCTAAAATTTCGATTTTGAAATTGAAGACTTCAAATTGCAGTTTAATATTTTAAAAAATACCCATACATTGTAAATTTAAATTTCATAAATATAAATAAGTTGATAAAATTTGAAATTCTAATTTCTGTAATTTATTGAGGGAGTATTAAAGAGATTTTGGAGCCGCTAATGGAAAAAGCTAACAGAAATCCATCATTGGGATCATTCTTATACTTTTAGTTAGTTGACTTGGAATATTGAATATTTTTTAACTTTAGTAACCCATATAATTAATATATTAAAATTTAGTGGCAATGATGAGTATTTAAAACATTAATGACATTTTTTTTTCTTCTGAACCACCAAAATATCTGAACATCACAATAAGGGCACTTATAAATAATGTGCAAAATTGGATGACCAATTATATTTTCCATTAATGTGGAAAAGTAGAACATCTAATATACAATAATGCTCAATAATGCTCAATGCTCAGTTCATAACCGTTTATTGACTTTTAAACAAAGGCTAAGTTTTGTTCTCAACTATCCAATCGTACGATCGTATTAAATGCTTTTTTTTTCCTCTTTATTTTTAACCGTTGGATTAACTCTCAATGCTTTGATCCTGCGGATATAATTTGGTGATTTCAAAATTTCCATTCTTAATCTTACGGCGGTTTCTCACTACCCACGTCTTCTCTTCTCCCGTTAGGACGTCATAATTCAAAACTGGACTCCGCCCCTAAATCCTCCCTTTTTGTTTCGGCCTTCATCACCGTCACCCATCCTTAGCACGTCATCGACATCTCAAATTCTACGCCTCTCAACACTTTAGGGATGGCCATTTACGTTTTCGGTTCCGAAAAAGGGGAAATCGAAACCGAACCGTCGGTTCACGGTTCCGGTTTCGAATCGGTGGTTCAACGGTTTTTGTTTGTGTTTTTTTTTAAGAATAGAAAAAAATGTTTTAGAATTTTTTTATTACTGAATTTTTTTGCAAAAAGTTATATAAAAAAAGATAGAAAAAAACTAAACAAATGAAATTATATAAAAGAAAAGAGGAACGGACTACCCTTTATTTTTTAATTTTTTATTGATTAGGAAATAATTTTTTAGACTTTTTTATTAGTGATTTTTTTTTTTACAAAAAGGTATATAAAAAAAGATAGAAAAAAACTAAACATATGAAAGTATATAGAATAAAAGAGAGACGGATTACCCTATATTTATTTTTTATTTTCTTTTAATTTTTTATTGACTAGGAAATAATATTTTATACTTTTTTTATTAGTGATTTTTTTTTACAAAAAGGTATATAAAAAAGATAGAAAAAAAACTAAACAAATGAAAGTATATAGAAGAAAAGAGAGACGTACTACCCTATGTTTATTTTTTATTTTTTTTTAATTTTTATTGACTTATAAATAATATTTTAGACTTTTTTATTAGTGATTTTTTACAAAAAGGTATATAAAAAAATATAGAAAAAAACTAAACAAATAAAAGTAGATAAAAGAAAAAAGGGATGGTACCTTTTAAATTTTATTAATTATTGAAAAAAATTACATGAGGGGGACAATCAAACCTTACCCTTTTATAATTAAGGGAGGATATTAGCAGCATTTACCTTCTTTTATTACAATAATTATCTAAATTATAACTCATAATAAAATTATAGTAACAATTAAATAAATTACATTGTACTTACCTTAATCGCTTCTCAATTTAGTTTCATCAAAGTACTCACCTTCGCCATCAAGAAGATCCGTTTGCTTGTCGTCTTGCTTTTTTCTTTCTGCTCTAATCCAATCATTCAACAAATTACAAGATTCAAAACTATCGAATGATAAATTGTTACGATTATGCTTCATATTCCCACCAATGATAAAATGTTGCTACACCAAAACCGTTGATTCGGAATAATCAAGTACTTCTCGTGCAATTCTAGAAATAATAGAAAAAGTGTGTGCTCTCCTTAACCACCAACTCAAAATATCAAATGGATTTTCTTGTTCAATTCGGTGGTCAAATATTTATCAAATTCGCCATTAACACCGTCACGAGGTAGTTATCTTGCATAAAAACTTGCCACAAATGATGATAAGAAATGTTGAAGTACCGAAGAAGAAGGCTCACTTGTTGTTGCATATGCATCACATTATATTGACTTATATTTCTGATAAATTTCTAAAAATGATTTTCTAACACTAGCAACTTTTTGACCTACGCCATATTGGAATCTCTCACCAAATAAAAGTTTGAATAATAATATTCTAAAAATTGAGTTAAATCATACTCTCTAACTCTAGAATCTAATAACTTAGCAACCAAAAAAATATCGGGAATGTTAAGCAACTATTTTTTCCACTTTTCTCGTATTTTGAAAATCGCATATTTAAAAATAATATCATCTTTAAATTCGAAAAATATAATAAAAATTTCCACACAATGATCAACAACTGAAGTAGAAGTAGGATAATACGTACCGGATAATGCCAAGGTTGTCGACTCAAACTTCTTCAACAAATTAATAATATTTGCATATTCTTCCCATTGTGTAGTATATAATTTTGTACCATATTGGTTACCATGATTAATGGATCCCAAAAATATGCAAATTTTATTTCTCCAATCATAAGTTTCTTCTAAAACATGAAGGGTGAAATTACATATAGTTGAAACATATATTGGGAATCTTTTTGTTTTTTCACATGGTTTGTGCAATATTGCTTCCATAGCCTTGTAATTTTTCATATCTATATATATATAATAACAAGATAGTGATAATTGTTTGGTCTTCGAGGGGCATTTTAGTCATTTCATGCGGTGGCAAAGTGGCAAATAATAAGTCCAAAAATCAATGTGGCAGCCTCTTATTCGACGGAGTTAATTTTTTTTTTAAATCATTTTGGCCACGTGTCGCCTGAAGGAGGAGGGGCACTTCAGTCATTTCTTTGGCGCGTCCATAACACGCGCCGACAAGGGCGCGTTCATTTGTGCTTTTCCGACTTTTTTTTTTTTTTTTTTTTTGCGACACATGGCACCTCCCCATTGGCTGGACGGATTTCAAAAAAAAAAAATTATCCCATTTATTTGACCTCAATTATTATATATTAAATTATTTTTTTTATTTTTTCACCAAAATTCATAATTTTTTTTCTTTAAATAGAGACTATTTTCATTTGATTTGGACACAGAAAAAAAACTATTTTTAAAAATATAAATTTCTAATTATCCTTTGTTATTTTTTCTTTTTCATTTTTCAATATGGTTTTAGTCAAAATTATTTAAGTGTTAATTATTTTTTTATTATAAATGATAATGGTATTAATATTAATTTTACTAATTATAAAAATAAATAATATAAAAGTGATGGGGTATAGGATAATTAGTTGGAAGGGTAATATGGTTATTGGTTTATTTTAGTTCGAAACATCAAATAATTTATTTATTTTATTTTAAAAAAATTGAAGCATAGTAAATAAAATATTAATTACTTTTATTAACAATTACCCAAATAAAGTGGATAGTAAATGATTTATTTTGTTTCTTATTTTTTTGGTGTAAAAAAAATCAAGAATATAAAATAAAATAAAAGTGGTGGGTTATAGGATGATGAGTTGAAATGGTGTTGAATTATCTATATATATATATATATATATATATATATATATATATATATATATATATATATATATATATAATATAAGTGGATAGTAAATGATTTATTTTGTTTCTTATTTTTTATTGGTTAAAATTATGGGAGCCGCACGGGCCTAAAGAGGCACGTGAATGCATTTTTTTTTAATTTCATAATATTAGTTTTGTATTTTTCATGGTATTTGTAGTTAAAATTAAATAAGTGTGAAGTATTTATTTTAAATAATAAATGATAATAATAATAATAATAATAATAATAATAATAATAATAATAATAATAATAATAATAATAATAATAATAATAATAATAATAATAATAATAATAATAATAATAATAATAATAATAATAATAATAATTTTACTAATCATAAAAATAAATGATAAAAAATAAAATAAAAGTGGTGGGATATAGGATGATGAGCTGGAATGGTGTTGAATTATCTATCTATCTATATATAGGGTTTTGTTAGGATACCCACAATAGGAGTATCCTAACAAGTGATCCATTATTTTTGGACCAAAATGCCCTTTCATCTTGTACATGAACTAAAAATAAAGAAGGGGTATTTTGGTATTTTAGGCACCAGCAGCGTCTGGGTATCAGCAGCGCCTGGGAATCAGCAACGCCTTGGAAATCAACAGCGCCCTAGGAATCAGCAGCACCTGGGTATCAGCTGCGCCCTGGGAATCAGCAGCGTGCCTAAAATACCAAAATACCACTTCTTTATTTTTAGTTCATATACAAGATGAAGGGGCATTTTGGTCCAAAAATAATGGGCCACTTGTTAGGATACTCCTACTGTGGGTATCCTAACAAAACCCATATATATATATATATATATATATATATATATATATATATATATATATATATATATATATATATATATATATATATATATATATATATATATGATAATTTTAGTTTTGTATTTTTCATGGTCTTTGTAGTTAATATTAAATAAGTGTGAAGTATTTATTTTAAATAATAAATGATAATAATAATAATAATAATAATAATAATAATAATAATAATAATAATAATAATAATAATATTTTTACTAATCATAAAAATAAATGATATAAAATAAAATAAAATTGGTGGGGTATAAGATGATGAGTTAGAATGGTGTTGAATATATATTTAATATTAATAATTATATATGTATATTTTTTATTTAAAATCATATATGTATATTTAATATTAATCATTATATATGTATATAAATATAATTACACCTACCTTGAACTTGAAGCTTCATTATATACCAAGGTCAAGACGATTTTTGATTCGTTTCCTTTCGATGTGGGAAATTTGTCTTGGCCTTGGGCTTGCCTTGACCGGCCTTGGTCTTGCCTCGGCTCGGCCTGCCTTGGCCTTCGGCTTGCCTTGGCTTGGCCCTTGGGCTTGCCTTGGCTCGGCCCTTGGCCTTGCCTTGGCCGGCCTTGGCCTTTATCCCACATGAAAAAAAAATCA
Source organism: Adenophora triphylla var. japonica (assembly GCA_022495995.1). NCBI lineage: Eukaryota > Viridiplantae > Streptophyta > Magnoliopsida > Asterales > Campanulaceae > Adenophora > Adenophora triphylla. The sequence continues at coordinate 194,766 of JAFEMH010004487.1, read as the reverse complement.
AAGTAAGATGAGTTGCCTTGGTTATATAATGAGGATGAATCTTAGCCAAGCATGCATGATTCGTCCGAGGCATTATTAATGGTCGGCTTGGCCTTGGCTCGGGCCTTGGCCGGCATTGGCCTTGGATTTGGCCTTGAACTTTATCCCACATGGAAAAAAACCCAAAGGAAGATGAGTTGCATTGGTTATATAATGAGGATGAAGCCTAGCCAAGCATGCATGATTCGTCTTAGGCATTATCAATGGTCGGGTTGGCCTTGGTCGGCCGTGGCCTTGGCCCTGACTTTTTAAAAAAAAAAAAACAAATAGGTCAAATCGAATACTCGAATCAAATAATTCGAATATCAATTTCGAATCGAATCAAATAATGAGGATGTAGTCTTTAAGAAAGTATTCCATAATATTTACACGAATTGAGTTCTTGATTTATTTTAGTTCAATTTTTTTCTTTTAAATATATAGTAACGTCCCGTGCATCGCACGGGAGTCAATCTAGTTTTTATAATATCGTAAACAACATTTTTAATTGAATTAATAGAAGTTTTCAAAGCACGCAAACCATCTTACACACATAAGTTTAAAATATGACAAATGCATCTAATATGGAAAAATCTACCACCTAGTGATGGTTTACAAACTAAAATTAATTCGGGCAAACTAGCGATATTAGAACTAGCATTATCAAAAGACATTGAAAAAACTTTATCAACAAGATTATATTTATGCAAAATTGTTTGTAACATATGAACAATGTTATGTGCGATATGTGCCTCCTCAAATAATTTATATTCAAGTAAGCTCTTTTGAATTTTCCAAGAATCATCAATCTAATAACATGTTACTCCCAGATAAAAATGTCTTATTCTTTTATCACTCAATATATCGGAACAAATAGAAAATTTAGATGACAAATTAGCAAAAATATTACGAAAATCAAATTTATATTCTGCTACTATATTTTTAACATCTCGTGTTAGGGTTGTACGAGTTACTTTGCTAGTGTCGGGATTAAAACAATATCTAATTAATTGTTCATAGTATTCGTTATCGGGAAAATTAAAGGGAAGAGATTGTTTATAAACATTTAGTCATTTCTCTTCTATGATTTATATGATTATATGTAAATAAATTAGAAGAAGCTTGAGAAGACTAATCAATATTTTCCGAATAAGCGAATCCTTGCAATTGTGCTTTAGTGCTATCTATGTCATATTTTTCGGGTTGTTTTTCTCTTGTATGCCTTCTCAAATTACCGTATCCACCACCGGTAGAGTAATCATATGTTTGTTTGTTATTTGTTGGACAAAAGTTGCATATTGCTTTGAAATTCTTTCGCGTCACGTCATCGGGATTTTTTTTTTGTAGAATTTTGTGAATAATTCGAATTCACTTTTCTTGTTTTTTGGAACGGAAGAGGGATTGTTTTTTTCTTTACGCCGCCGCCCTCCCATTGTGGCTTACATAGTATTGCCATCACTTTTTTAAATAGTTGGAGTTAGATTATCAATATTTTGTGGTGACACAAAATTTGAAATCTCTTCCACTTCGTCATCATCTTCCCAATCTTTCACCTCATTTTCATTTTGCCCCGAAAGCCCCATATCATAAAATTGACAACCTTCATTTTCAACAAATCGTGGTGGTGGTGGTGGTGCTTGAAAAGAAGATTCTCATTGCCCTCTACCCTTTCTACCCTTCTTACTTGTGAGGTTTTTAAAAATATTTATAATGTAAAATATGAAAATATATGAAATGAAGATGAAATAAAGATGTTAGATGAAAATATGGATATTGGATGAAAATAAGAAAATTTGATTATGATTTTAGCGTGAAAATCAAAGAATTTAACGAAATTTGTTAAAGAATGTTAAGAGAGATAATGAAGTTTGTGTGGAAAAAATGGTGAGGGGAGGGGATGGATTTATAGTTGAGGAAATTTGTTAAGATTATAATTTTTTTTCGTACTGAAATCTGGTTAAAAAAAGGGTCAAAAACGACTATTTTTGGTCAACTAGCCGTTAGCTAACGGGCATAACAGATATATTCTAACGAACCTGACGGTTTTGAACGGTTTCTGACGGTTCAGTTAACGATTTATGACGGTTCCTGTTCCGGTTCGGGCGGTTCGAAACTGTCGGTTCACGGTTTTTAAAAAGTGGAAACCGGAATTGGACTGCCAAACTGCCGATTACGGTTCCAGCCGATTCCGATTTGAGACGATTTCGATTCCGATTCGAGACGATTTCACGATTTCGAGCCGATTTCGGTTTCGATTTGGACATCCCTACAACACTCTATTGTCACATCTGATAAATTATACTACTAAGGAATAATAGTAGGTTAGTAATAATACGGGAATTAAGTTGGACAATGGCCTTAGATTAGGGTTGTCTGTAGTGTAGTACTTAATAGTTGAAGGATATAAATTGAAGTGTTGGTAAATGTTATTCCTTACGTTCCAAAATTAATGTCTAAAAAATTATCAATATTTCTTTTGATCAAAAGTAAATTTGAATTTTTTTGGACATTAATTTAGAGACAGAGTAGAGTGAGTAATTTTTTTTTTTTATGGGGTGAAGTATGATGTTGTTGCATGTTAAGCAATTCACAGACATGATTCCAGAAGTTTATTTGAAATAATTTTGAAGTTCAAAAATAGTGATTTTGATGACAAAATTTCGCACACCACTTCGTCGTTTGCATCACTCTTTTCTACATTTATCTTCTATTCACCTGGTATCTTCACCACATTTACTTGAATAATCAATTAGAGCTGTGGTTGAAGGTAAAACCTACCACAAAGTTTCAGACCTTCTCAAAGTAAACTAGATACACAAAGATATGATCATTTATGATAACGTTAAAGAATTAGTAGATACAGTACATGACCGAGGACAAGAGGGCTAATTTATATAATAACATACAAGCTTTCTACTCCCTCCGTCCCACTTTTAAAAAGTTTCATCTTTCTCTTTTGATCCGTCCCACTTCAAGGTTCCCTTTCTTAAATGAAAAGTTTTTCATATATTTATACCCTTATCATTTTCATATATTTACAAAAAAACCATTCATTATACTCTTATAAAGTTAACATATTTACAAAAAAACCAATCATTAACTTACTATTCCTCCCACTCATTCTCTCTCCTATTAAATATTTTTAATTTTTATATTATCTCTCATATTCCCTACCATACATTTAACTTTTACATTCTCTCTCCTCTAATTTTCTACCCACTTTAAAAAAAATTCTTAAAAAGCGTGAAATCCATACCAAGGAACCTTGGTGTGGGACGGAGGGAGTATTATATACTCCCTCCGTCCCAATAAAAGCTTCACTAATTACCCAAAAGGGCGTCCCGTTAGAAGCTTCACTTTTACTTTTTTGGCAAAGAATTTTTATTATTTCCTCCACTCATTCTCTCTCCTAATTCACTATTACATTCACAACACTTTTCAAATTTACTATTCCCTCCACTAATTCTCTCTCCTATTTTTAAATTACACTTACAACATTTTTTTTCTCACCCATTTTCTTAATATTTGTGTCACCCAAAAGGATGAAGCACTTATTGAGACGGAGGGAGTATCATGTTTTTACAGAACGGTGAATAACACATGTTAATCAATTGGCCCCGTGATTTTGAACGGTCATTTTTACTTACTTCAAGTTTAATAAAATACCATTTATACTACAAAAATGATAATTTTATCATTTTTTAAACACCTTTAGTTTAGGAAAAAAATTATCATACTTCAGGGAAAAAAATCATTTTTTGAAACCCCTAAGTTCCTATTTTGCCGGAGATAAAGATGGAAACATTTTTGGTCATATTTTATAGAATTTGCTTTGTTTGTCCTGGTAGTTGTTGATAGTTGTTTCATTGAGATTGAGATAAGACATTTAATTTCACATTTTCATTTTACTTTCATATTTTGAAACCCCTAAATTCCCACAAATTGGTTTGTATGATTTTTGTTGATTTGTTGAAAATTTAACCTTATTTGAATTCATATGACGGGACTTTTATTGGTTTTAAGGCTATATATTAGTGTTGTGCAGATTTAACTTGCACCGACGTTGTTGCAGTTGATCATACGGGTAATTATCAATCAAGTTATGTGGTTTTTGAAGTTCACTTCGTTGGTGGTTTCAGATAGTAATAAATTGAAGTTTGTTTTTTAGTTTCAGTCCCTCTTTTGGGATGCCCATTTCTTCCCATTTTGTTGTCTAAGTTTACGGTCATAAATTTCTTAGTATTTCTGGTGAAATTCATAAGACTTGGCCTTCTCTTTGATACTTTTAACGATCATTATTTATTGTTGTTTAAATATTTTCGTATGGATGTGTGTGGTGATGGTGTAAAACTAACCATAAATTCAGACAATCAACTTATCTCCAATCTCTCAATCGCAAAGTACGTTGTACATTTTTATAATACCGATCAATTTCACACTGTCACCATTTATATTGTCACCGTGTCATTGGGACGGACAAAAGAGTACTAGTTAACAATAATACATCTCCTCCGTCCCACTATCTTTGACACTTCTCCATTTGGTAGTCCCACTATACTTGACACCTTCCAAAAATAACCAAGTTTTTATATTTTTATATTCACTCTACCCCACCACTCATTCTCTCTCTTCATTTTCTACCACATATTTATTCAACCAACACTACTATTTACCCCACTCATTCTCTCTCTTCATTTTCCACCACACATTTTTTTTATTTTATTCTTTTTCCTTGGTTTTTGAACCCACCCCTTGGGTGTCAAGTATAGTGGGACGGAGGGAGTATAGTCGTTGTCAAGGCCAAAATGTGATAATTAATATCTAGACTTTTAGTAATCCATTTATATTTTTTTTTTCATGAGATAAAGTAAATGATCACGACTTGAATAATATGTATTCTTCAGTATTTGGTATTGCATTGAAAATATGTTCCAAAATAATTTTACAAAATGTCCTTCTCGTCAAAATAATAATAACTTGAGAGAAAAGAAATTATAGTCAATAAATAAAGAGAGAAGAGGATCATCCATCAACTTCAGAATAAAATTCTCTTCCACGGAAGAGAATTTTCTTACTTTGCCCTTAAGATTCCGAGATTGCATGACTAATACAGTATTGTGCAATCTCGAAATAATCAAACTGTTTTAAGAGTACATTTAAAAAAAAATTGATTATTTATTTTGGTACAGATATTATATTATTTATCTATACAATTTAATGAATAGCGAGATTAATTTGATAAATTAATGATTTGGATTAAGTTCTGATAAAATAATGAATTAAATAATTTTTAATCTAATTCAGAACATTTTAGTCTGAGAAAATAGAGAATTCTGGTGATAAATGTCCTTGTCCATCATGCACAAGTTATATGAAAAAATTAGATTTTTTTTCTCTTAAAAAAAAAGAGTTTCGTAAACCACTTTTAGTGTTATAAAGTGTTATCTATTCATATTAATACTTATAACATTCAAATCGACACTTTTAAAACTCGATAAAAAGTGACAATTTTAAGGTTAAAGGCCCCAATTTTTGAAAAGAGGACCAAAAAAAAAAAATCACAAAAATTGCCCTAACTAAAAGGCGGCAAAAATAAAATTAATTTTTTTTCTTCATGGTACCGGGGGCATTTTGCATTAAAATTCCTATTTTTAATAACACTCCCCCCGTTTCAAAATGTTTGTTCCATTTGACTTTTTTTTGTTGAACTTTGACCACAAATTTATGAGAGATTAATCATGTTCATGAAATTCTAAAAGTTGTTGTTGATAATATTATTAATGGTGAATCAATAGGAATTTTTAGAATTTCATGAACATAATTAAATTGTCATATATATGTGATCAAAGTTCAACAAAAAAGTCAAATGCGACAAACATTTTGAGACGGATGTAGTATGTACTAAAATGCACGACTAAATTTCTATATTCCGTAAGTTAAGAGAGGGCAGTTGCCCCTATATATATATATATATATATACTAGTAAAAGCCCGTGTTCGAGGACACATGATATTTTTTTAATTAAAAGTAAGAGCAAAATAGGAAAGGGACAACTTAGTGAGGGTAAAATGGGAAAAAATAATTTGGTACTATTCATACAACTATTCATCCCACTTCCCTCATTTATACTATAGATAATGCTTTGGCTTCGCCACCTATCTAAAATTCCTTTTTAGTAATAAAAATGAAATTTTGACTTAGAAAATAAGAAAAGTAAAAAGGAAATGTAATAGGCGAAAGTCAAGAAGAAGATGAACAAATTAACCAAAACTGTAACAACCGTATGCTTGAGTGGATATATACCAAACACTTGAACGATTTTTTCATAGTATTTGAAAACTTTGGCTTTTAATTAATCTAGCATTTGACTAATAAAGTTTAATTTAATTAAAAGTTGTTATGATTGAAAACTTTGGTTTTTAAAAATTGCAATTGCACTTTTGATTTTTAAAAATTGCATTTTTTTTTTTTTTTTGACTAATTTGAGATCGGTTTGAGCAATTGAAATTTTGATTTTTAAAAATTGCATTTTTTTCCCGGAAGTTTATGGCTTTTTTTGACATTGTTAGACTCAGATTTGATGAAACATGTCAACATGAATTTTGTTCTACACCGTTATATCTTTCCATAGACTATTTATTTGTTTAATTTGTACTTAAATTGCAATACTTATGGCATGTTAAAGTTAAGTTGACGAAACAAGTTTGACGAATAATTCACACAAATCAAGAAGAACCAATTTACAGTAGAGAGAGAAATGGCGGAGATCTAGATCTAGATGTGAGAGGGAATGAATCGAGGAAGAGGCGAGGGGAGAGTAAGTCACCGGTGCATGTGAACATGGGTGACGACGAGGGTAGACGGTGGTGGGTTAGAGTTGGGACGGAGAAGAAGATGAAGAAAAATGTATTGTTTTTTGCTTTTCTAATTAATTTTAGGGCTAATAACAGTAATAAGATAGAGGGGGCGGTGTGGGGAGGAGGGGCGGCGGCCATGGAGGTGATGGAGGTGGCATGGGAGGGTGATGTCGGTGGATTATGTGTTTTGTTTAGGAAAAATATTATTTTAGCCCTTTTAATTTTAAAATTTCATTATACCCCTTATTTACTAATGTTTATTTTCAAAATGTCCTTTGAAAAGTGTCAACGTGGACGACACATGATGATTTAACGAAAAAATCTAACGTTTCCGTCAAAAAGGATTTAACTGCCAACTTTTCACGACTTTAGACCCTCAATAGTAAAAAAATAAAAAATATTGGACCCTGAATTGCAAACAATTCATTTGAGACGCTTTAAAAATTTCCTCATTAGATCGAGACGCCTTAAGAAATGTCCTAATTCAATCGAGACACCTTCAAAATGTCCTCATTTGATCGATACGCCTTCAAAATGTTCCCATTCGATTGATACACCTTCAAAATGTCCCCATTTCGTTGAGACGCCTTCAAAATGACCTCACCCGGGCAAGACGCCTTCAAAATGTCCTCATTCGATCGAGACGCCTCCAAAATGTCTTCATTCGATTGATACGCATTCAAAATGTCCACATTTGATCGAGACGCATTCAAAATGTCCTCATTCGGACGAGACGACTTCAAAATGTACTCATTCAGTCAAGACGCCCTCAAAATACCGTCATTCGATCGAGACGCCTTCAAAATGTCCCCATTCGATCGTCGATCGTGACGCCTATTTGTAATTTGCCCCCCCCCCCAAAAAAAAAAAAAAACTTGTTAAGTGGTTATGTGCCACTCATGTGAAAAACCCTTTAACGGCAATTTTGTCATTTCATCATTAATTCTCATTTGATAAGAGCAAATTTTTTGAAATATTTTTCAACGAAATTCATTTAGGGAAGAGAGAGAGAGAGAGTAACAAATAGAGGTTCCCTTTCATGGCTAACAAGCTAAAAGGCCCACAACTGTTAGCAAAATTATTACAATTTCTCATTCATCCTTTAATCAATTTTGACAAATGGATATTCGATTTTAATAATTTTACAGAGTAGAACACAAACCCATAATTAATTTGATCATTTAATAAATAACTCATTTAGAAAATACATCAAACACACTCATTTTTCCAACAATAACCACCTGGTACATATACATACATACATATATGCATATACGTATATACATACATACATATGCATATACATATGTATATAAATGTATATATACCTGGCATTAACCGATTATCAAACATGGAAATCCTAAGCATATGTACAGCATTTGCAGTCTGCAGATGATATAATTGTTGGTTCCAAAATATTGTTGAAAAATAGTGTGTTTTTAAAGGAAATTATGGATTATTTTCTAAAGGATAATTTGTCAAATTACCAAATTGTTTATGAGTTTGTGTTATACTCCATGAGAACAAGAAATTAAATATTTATTTGTCCAAAATGGTTGTTGGATGAATAAGATATGAATGCTCAAAGTATGTGGGTTGGAAACGGAGTTATCCCACATTGGAAAGGAAATTAAGTTATCTCACATTGGATGAGATATAAACGCTCAAAGTAAAAGAAAAGTGAAATTATCCCACATTGGAAAGAAATTGATCTTGGTGCTAGTATGAAAACTTGGACACTAGAGTAGCGTTCAAGATTATGTAGCATAGAGGCTCTCTCGCGCGCAGGGGGTGCAAATCAAGTTTCCAATTTGGCTTGCGAGGTGCGTACTCGTGCATGTGCGCGTCCTACGGACACGAATGTAGCACCGAATTTGCCTACGCAGAAAATCCCACCTTTTGCTATTATTTTGATTTTGTAAATCGAAATAAAACCCCGAGCATTGGCTGATATGCTCGACTGAGCACTGCTGGGACTCACCCGAGCAGAGACTGGACAGACGTGTTAGTTTTTTGGAATGATGTCTGTTTGATTTCAAATGTGTAATAGCCGAGAAATAAATATCAAAACTGAAATCGAAAATTAAATGGGTTTAATTTTTCAGATTAATGAACGAAATTATTAGAGTTAATTCTCGAATTAATGATAATATTTCAGTTTTGATTCTTTGAGGCTATAAAATGGAGGTGGACTTCAGTTGTTGACAACGAAGAAAAACTTAGACAAAAAACACTTGCAACTTCAATCCTCCTCCATTTCTCTTTGCTGCATATTGTTCTTCGTTTCTTTGGCCTCCTTGCATCCGTAGTAACAAAAGGTGATTTTGTCCAAGCACTTTTCAGCTCGCCGGGATACTTAGGTGCAAAGTGCCCCCGATCCGCACGTTCTATCCTGGGAGACAGGCGTTCCACCAATCTCAAGCACGCTCGGTGAGGGGACGAATATGTCTTAAGGAGGCAGTGATTATCATTGGGCTCGTACAACAACGACTATCCTTCTTTTGTATTTACAGTTTATTATTTTCTGTATTTTATTTTATGTAATCTTTTCCTTCTGCATAAGTTTTGTAACAATATTGGGTTTAACTTATATTTGACCAAAAATTAAATGTAATTTCATTTTGTGTAAATGAAAATAGATTGCATATTTTTAATCTATATTTGGAGTAGATTAATGTGATGTATTTATTTTCTCAAAACCAAATTATGGTGAATGAGAAATTAATGATCAAACTATGCAATTTCTAATGTGTTTATGAAAAGTTTTGTGAATATGGAAAGTCATATCCCACATTTCCAAGAAAGCACAAAGTATGAAAGTTTATAAACTCATCCACTTCAATGAAGTAACAATCAAGTGTTATCCACCTACCATGCAACATATTGGTCTATTGGGCTAGCTATGCAAATAGTGGCCCAATTGTGCTATTTTTGGATTAGCTCAAATTTAAACCACGAGGATGGCGAGTCCGCAAAGGGCACACTTTGCGCTTCGCATGACCGCATCGTCGCTAGAAGCTAATGAGCCTTAAAGTTTTGTCTAGCTCACCCAGCTAGATTGTTCAGCTCGTGAATTGAACTAGGCGGTTCGATGCATGCAGTGGTTCGAACCAAGGGACGATTCGATTCGGTCCATGAACACCCAGGTGGGGCGGGCCGCGAATTTTGCTAAATAGGTGCAATGGGCGAACAGATTGGAACGAATAGGTGCAATGGGCGGATGTGTCCATTTGAATGGGCATGAGTCGGTATAGATGGAGAATCCGCGTCTTCTGGAATGGGCGTGAGTCGCTCTGCTCAATCTGGTGCTTTGATCAGGATCAGATCAGACGGTCCAGATCCATCCGATATGAATTGTGTCTATTCCCTAAAAGCACCACAACTCTTGGAAAACTATAAATAGCCCTCAAGAATGTCAGTTTAATCCATTCCTTCATCCAAGCATTATATAAATAAATCTGTTAGTTAAAGCATATTGAAGCATTTTTTCTGCTTCAAAGTTCAGAAATTCCAAACACCGTTAGTTGGCAGGTCTCTTGATTTGAAGTTCTTCTATCAAGAGTCGAAAAGTCGTTTTATCTTACAACAAGATGATTGCCGCTAATCCGTTAGCACCAGTGCGGGACAAATTCTTCTTACGAAAATTGTGTTTCACAAGATTCGACTTCCGTCCCGGTTAATAAATTTAATTTTGCTTTATTTTTCGTCTCTTTATCTCCTTCGATTTTCTATTTTCCCATTATCTTCTATTTTCCCATTATCAAGAAATAATTTATTTTGAATTATTTATAATTTTTGAAATATTTTCGATAACAATAATTTCTATGACAGTTGTAAGGAAGATAATGTAATAAATTCATAAGCATCAATACTATAATATAATAGAACAATGTAATTACGCAACTGAATAAATAAGTATTGAGGAATAACCATCACATTCTCCCGGGAAAAAGAAGAATGTAATTACACAACTGAATATATAATGCTGAATGGATAAATTAGCTTCCAAAGGTTTCATGCTTCAAAATAAAAGCAGTATCTACCTTCCCATTTTTAAAGGTGTAACATACAATGAAATGACTATGGGAATTTTAGCTGCAGAAATTTTGACATTCACTTCTTCCGTCCCAGAATAATATTCCCATTCTGTTGTTGTTATTGTCAAATTGAGCGAATTTTGAGCAATAATTTAGGCCAAAACGTGGATTCCTAACATGCACCGGAAAGGAGGGGAGTATTTTTTGAAAGATAAAACTGCAAAAGAAGAAACTCAACTATTGTTGCAAGAAGACATGGCATCCAAGCTGTAAAGTTAAGGGCCTCAATTACATAACAAGTTTGACAGAGTCAAGACAATCAACTATAACACATTGCAGCGGGGAAGGGAGATCACGTAAAATTACAGATAAGATAAAAGAAATTACCATATCGACATCAATGTTTGCAGCAAACATGGAGCTTCCTGAGCTAGTTAACAGAGTACGACATCATCCATGGAAATGACCTCTCATTGAAACTCTGGTTCAAATGCTCCTTTGAATCAGAGGGGTACTGAGAATGCCGTTTTCAGACAGTACGTGTAACATTGTCACTGATGAGATGAGCCTCTCACAAAACCATGGCAGGTTACATGTTTCTGGAACAAAACATAAGCAGTCCTGTCTTAAATCCAAACTGCAGCTTTTTGGTGAACAAGATAGAAAAAAATTAAATACAGTACTCCCTAAGTCAGACAAAGATTATCCACCTTTTTTTCGCTTTGTCCCATAAAAATGTCCAACTTTTAGAAATGGCAGTAATCCTAATGAAATTTTTAGGAAGCACAAGTAAGTAAAGAAAGTTTAACTAGTCAAATGGGACAATCGTTTTGGAATAGAGGGAGTGTGCATGTAACTTCTACGACTTACAGCATCCATCGGTCATATCTGCAGCTAAAGTAGTAGAATCCAGAGTCACTTAGGCTAAAAAGTGAAACCTTCATTGAAGGTCTAGAAGTACAATTGCAAACCAGTCTAAAGAATTATCTCCTTCGCAGAATATCAGAATCTTAAGCTGCACTGGTAAATTACTTGATTTTGAAAGTTATACAAGGTGGAAATTCTTGTTAAGTCCTTATGATAAGGACTATGGTGCTTAACGAGACAAATGGACAATGAAAAATACAAATGATGAAATCTCAGTAAGGAATAGAGTTTCAAATGACAATGATAATAATCTGAATAGCATACTGGGAAACTGAAATGATTAAGGAACTACCTCATTAGACTTTGTCCCGAAACAAACCTGAGATGAAGAGAATATTTGACGAAAGAAAAAAATACAAGTAATAATACCTGCATCAAAATACATGTCCTTGGAAAGTCGATTCTTTAATACTAGTTACACTTTTATATATATCATCAACATCAGTTGAGTTGAATTTATACCGTTCAAAAATCCAATTATATCATGTTCTATAGATATAATATAAAGTAGATGAAAATGGCAAAAGTGAAATCTTATACGGGAAGCTCAAAATAGCAAGTTGATTGGTGTTGTGAGTGTAAAAGTCAAGTAGAAGAGAGAATGAGCGGGAAGAATAGTAAAGATTATTTGCCATTTTAGAAAAGTGAAGTGAAATTTTAATTTGGGACGCTCAAAATGGCAAAAGTGAAATCTTATACGAGACGGGGGAGTATACTACAACAGCTTAAATCCCCCCCCCCCTTTCAAACACTCAAAAATGCACGATTGTATTAAAATAGCATACCTTCAGCAAGAGAGAAATCTAATGCAACTATTCAAGGTCAATCACCTTTTACTAAAATAAGAATTCCCAAAAACAAAAAACCGCAAAATAAACACAAATAAAAGAAGTAGCTTTGCTAATGCCATCACTTTTACACAAAAAAATAATGCATTCCAATCTTATACTCCCCCACCCCACCCCGTCCCAGAAAATGTTTCCCATTTTAAGAAGCGGCAATAATGACAGTGAAATTTTAAGAAAGCACAAGCAAGTAAAGAAAGCTTGACTAGTTAAATGGGACAAATCGTTTTAGAATGGTGGGAGAGGGAGTATGCATGTAACTTCTCCAACTCACAGCAGCCACTGGCCATATCTGCAACTAACGTAACAGATTCCAGAGTCACTTACGCTAAGCCATGAACCTTCATCTGAAGGTCGAGAAGTACATCAACCGCACAAATTTAGAGATTTCTCTCCTTTTCAGAATATAAAAAGCTTAAGTTGCACTGGTAAATTACTTGATCCTGAAAGTTAAAAATAAAAATAAAACAATATAACGAGGATACTATTATCACGGTCTATAAATAAGATTAACTATACCATCAATCAATGGCCATATTCTGCAATCGGGTGAGAAACTGAGCACCAGAATTCAAGTCGTAAAAGTGAATTCAAGGGATAGATATAAAGAATCATATATGCACAAAGCCAATAACCACTGTCCAAGTACTAAGCATGAACAAAGAAAGTAAAATGCAAAGGCCGAATTGGAAACTAAAATCCTAATGTTTATCTCATGTACTCAATCATCATAAGTGTCGAATTTGAAACCAAATTTTGAATAATAATACTGCCCACTCACTCTACCAAAAGGGTTTAATACGAAATCTACGAAAACTAACAAGCAAATAAATCTAAAACCAACTAATCACTAACGAAATCTACCAAAAATAACCAGCTAATCAATCTAAAACCAAATACTCTCCCATCCCAAAATGATCTTCCTAGTTTTTTTGTCCTTTAACATTAAGGTACTTTGAGCAATGATTTTAGGTTGATTTAATAATTCTAATGAAAATTTAAAACTTCATCTTTACACCATTATAAATATTATCAATAACATTTTTTAGATGTCCATTCGGATAACTAAATCAACCTAAAAATCATTGCTCGAAGTACCTTTCAGAAAAAAAAAGTAAGAAGATCGTTTCGGGATGGAGGGAGTAAAAACTAGAAAATCCCAGCTGCTATCCATGGATGAGATTTAAAGGGTTTGGGGTTCAGATTCAGAGTCAGAGTCAGTTTCAGATGATTGAGAAGAACTGGAACATGTAGAAGGAGTTGGGATTTTCAGAACAGCAGCCAAAGCATCATAATTGGGCCTTTTCTTACCCTTCTTCACAACATGACAAAGAACATAGTCTTTATATGGATCATACTTCACCGGAGTACCATCATCAGATTGGCGGTCGTAAGAGTGTCCCCATTCGGTCGGGACGCCTATTTGTAATTTGCCCGCAAAATAACCTTGTTAAGTGGTTATGTGCCACTCATGTGAAAAACACTTTAAGGGCCATTTTGTCATTTCATCATTAATTCTCATTTGGTAAGAGCAAATTTTTTGAATTTTTTTTCAACTAAATTAATTTAGGGATGAGAGAAAGAGTAACAAATAGAGGTTTCCCTTTCATGGCTAACAAGTTAAAAGGCCCATGTCTGTTAGCAAAATTATTACAATTACAATGGAAATTTAAGAAAACAGAATACAAACAGAAACTATAAGAATCAATCAATTTTTATTTGTTGTCAGAGTCGGATGAAACACATTCTGTTTAAAATAAATTTGCCTCCTCATCGAGTTATGATTAAAGTTGTTTTGTACGTTCGTCTCTCGGGATAAAACAGATGAACCGAACAGTTTCTGCACACTTGAACCTACAGCGAATTGAAGCAATGATCGAATAGAATCACCACGACCACGAGATGCAATGTAGGATGCCAAGAGGAAGGATAGATCAATATGCAACGAAAATAATAGCGGAGGAATTGCTGTAAAATTGTGTGTTTTTCTGTTTGTGAACTCTCCTGCATATATCTTCTCTTGGCCAAAAATGGACAAACATAAAATAATGTCTCAATCCCAAAAATTAAATCTGTAATCAGCTATCATAATTCTCTATGCCACACAATTTTACTTGTTATCAAAGTGTAGAGTATTATATAAACTAGTCTTTTTTTTACATTTCCACTTAATTTGAGCCTTAATTTCTCATTTATCTTTCAACCAATTTTGACAAATGAATATTCGATTTTAATAATTTCACGGAGTAGAACACAAAACCACAATTAATTTGGTCATTTAATGAACAACCCATTTATAAAATACTTCAAACACACTCATTTTTTTCAACAATAACCACCTGGTATATATACATACATACATATGCATATACATATGTATATAAATGTATATATACCTTGCATTAACCGATTATCAAACATGGAAACCCTAAGCATATGTACTGCATTTGCAGTCCGTCAGATAATATAATGGTTGGAATTTGATTTCAAATATTGGATTTGATCAATATTTGACCAAAAATTAAATGTAATTTCATTTTGTTTAAATGGAAATAAATTGCATATTTGTAATCTACATTTGTAATAGATTAATGTGATGTATTTATTTTCTCAAAATCAAATTATGGTGAATGAGAAATTAATGCTCAAACTATTCAATTTATAATTATTTATGAATAGTTTTGTGAATATGGAAAGTTATATCCAACATTGCCTAAAACGCACAAAGTAGGAGAGTTTATAAACTCATTCACTTAAAGGAGGTAAATATCAAGTGTTATCCACCTACCATTCAACATATTGATCCATTGGGCTAGCTATGAAAATACTAGCCCAATTGTGCTAGTTTTGGACTAGCTCAAATTTGAACCACGAGTATGGCGAGCCCACAAAGGACTCTTTAGGGCACACTTTGCGCTTCACACGACCGTATCGTCGGTAGGAGCTAAAGAGCCTTAAAGTTTCGTCCAGCTCACCCAGCTAGATGGTTCAGCTTGTGGGTTGAACCAGGCGGTTCGGTGCATGCAGTGGTTCGAACCAAGTGACGATTCGGTTCGGTCCATGAACGCCCAGGTGGGGCGGGCCGCGAATTGGGCCGAATAGGTGCAATGGGCGGATGTATACATTCGAATGGACATGGGTCAGTACAGATGGAGGATCCGCGTCCACTGGAATGGGTGTGGGTCGCTCCGCTCAATCTGGTGCCTTGATCATAATCAGATTAGACGGTCCAGATCCATTCGATCTGAATTGTGTCTATTCCCTAAAATGCACCACAACTCTTGAAAAACTATAAATAGCCCCCAAGAATGTCATTTTAATTCATTACTTCATCCAAGCATTAGAGAAATCTGTTAGTTAAAGCATATTGAAGCATTGTTCCTCCCGGGAATAATATTGAGGAATAACCATCACATTCTCCCGGGGAAAAAGAAGAATGTAATTACGCAACTGAATATATAATGCTGAATGGATAAATTAGCTTCCAAAGGTTTCATGCTTCAAAATAAAAGCAGTATCTACCTTCCCATTTTTAAAGGTGTAACATAGAATGAAATGACTATGGGAATTTTAGCTGCAGAAATTTTGGCATTCACTTCTTCCGTCCCAGAATAATATTCCCATTCTGTTGTTGTTATTGTCAAATTGAGCGAATTTTGAGCAATAATTTAGGCCAAAACGTGGATTCCTAACATGCAACGGAAAGGAGGGGAGTATTTTTTGAAAGATAAAACTGCAAAAGAAGAAACTCAACTATTGTTGCAAGAAGACATGGCATCCAAGCTGTAAAGTTAAGGGCCTCAATTACATAACAAGTTTGACAGAGTCAAGACAATCAACTATAACACATTGCAGCGGGGAAGGGAGATCACGTAAAATTACAGATAAGATAAAAAGAAATTACCATAACGACATCAATGTTTGCAGCAAACATGGAGCTTCTTGAGCTAGATAACAGAGTACGACATCATCCATGGAAATGACCTCTCATTGAAACTCTGGTTCAAATGCTCCTTTGAATTAGAGGGGTACTGAGAAGGCCGTTTTCAGACAGTACGTGTAACATTGTCATTGATGAGATGAGCCTCTCACAAAACCATGGCAGGTTACATGTTTCTGGAACAAAACATAAGCAGTCCTGTCTTAAATCCAAACTGCAGCTTTTTGGTGAACAAGATAGAAAAAAACTAAATACAGTACTCCCTACGTCAGACAAAGATTATCCACCTTTTTTTCGCTTTGTCCCATAAAAATGTCCAACTTTTAGAAATGGCAGTAATCCTAATGAAATTTTTAGGAAGCACAAGTAAGTAAAGAAAGTTTAACAAATCAAATGGGACAATCGTTTTGGAATAGAGGGAGTGTGCATGTAACTTCTACGACTCACAGCATCCATCGGTCATATCTGCAGCTAAAGTAGTAGAATCCAGAGTCACTCAGGCTAAGACGTGAAACCTTCATTGAAGGTCTAGAAGTACAATTGCAAACCAGTCACGCAAGCTCAAAGAATTATCTCCTTCGCAGAATATCAGAATCTTAAGCTGCACTGGTAAATTACTTGATTTTGAAAGTTATACAAGGTGGAAATTCTTGTTAAGTCCTTATGATAAGGACTATGGTGCTTAACGAGACAAATGGACAATGAAAAATATAAATGATGAAATCTCAGTAAGGAATAGAGTTTCAAATGACAATGATAATAATCTGAATAGCATACTGGGAAACTGAAATGATTAAGGAACTACCTTATTAGACTTTGTCCCGAAACAAACCTGAGATGAAGAGAATATTTGACGAAAGAAAAAAATACAAGTAATAAAACCTGCATCAAAATACATGTCCTTGGAAAGTCGATTCTTTAATACTAGTTACACTTTTATATATATCATCAACATCAGTTGAGTTGAATTTATACCGTTCAAAAATCCAATTATATCATGTTCTATAGATATAATATAAAGTAGATGAAAATGGCAAAAGTGAAATCTTATACGGGAAGCTCAAAATAGCAAGTTGATTGGTGTTGTGAGTGTAAAAGTCAAGTAGAAGAGAGAATGAGCGGGAAGAATAGTAAAGATTATTTGTCATTTTAGAAAAGTGAAGTGAAATTTTAATTTGGGACGCTCAAAATGGCAAAAGTGAAATCTTATACGAGACGGGGGAGTATACTACAACAGCTTAAATCCCCCCCCCCCCTTTCAAACACTCAAAAATGCACGATTGTATTAAAATAGCATACCTTCAGCAAGAGAGAAATCTAATGCAACTATTCAAGGTCAATCACCTTTTACTAAAATAAGAATTCCCAAAAACAAAAAACCGCAAAATAAACACAAATAAAAGAAGTAGCTTTGCTAATGCCATCACTTTTACACAAAAAAATAATGCATTCCAATCTTATACTCCCCCACCCCACCCCGTCCCAGAAAATGTTTCCCATTTTAAGAAGCGGCAATAATCACAGTGAAATTTTAAGAAAGCACAAGCAAGTAAAGAAAGCTTGACTAGTTAAATGGGACAAATCGTTTTAGAATGGTGGGAGAGGGAGTATGCATGTAACTTCTCCAACTCACAGCAGCCACTGGCCATATCTGCAACTAACGTAACAGATTCCAGAGTCACTTACGCTAAGCCATGAACCTTCATCTGAAGGTCGAGAAGTACATCAACCGCACAAATTTAGAGATTTCTCTCCTTTTCAGAATATAAAAAGCTTAAGTTGCACTGGTAAATTACTTGATCCTGAAAGTTAAAAATAAAAATAAAACAATATAACGAGGATACTATTATCACGGTCTATAAATAAGATTAACTATACCATCAATCAATGGCCATATTCTGCAATCGGGTGAGAAACTGAGCACCAGAATTCAAGTCGTAAAAGGGAGGGATAGATATAAAGAATCATATATGCACAAAGCCAATAACCACTGTCCAAGTACAAAGCATGAACAAAGAAAGTAAAATGTAAAGGCTCGAATTGGAAACTAAAATCCTAATGGTAATCTCATGTACCCAATCATCGTAAGTGTCAGAATTTGAAACCAAATTTTGAATAATAATACTGCCCACTCACCCTACCAAAAGGGTTTAATACGAAATCTACGAAAACTAACAAGCAAATAAATCTAAAACCAACTAATCAGTAACAAAATCTACCAAAAATAACCAGCTAATCAATCTAAAACCAAATACTCTCCCGTCCCAAAATAATATTCCTAGTTTTTTTATCCTTTAACATGAAGGTACTTTGAGCAATGATTTTAGGTTGATTTAATAATTCTAATGAAAATTTAAAACTTTATCATTACACTATTATAAATATTATCAATAACATTTTTTAAATGTTCATTCGGATAACTAAATCAACCTAAAAATCATTGCTTGAAGTACCTTTCAGAAAAAGAAAAAAAAAAGTAAGAAGATCGTTTCGGGATGGAGGGAGTAAAAACTAGAAAATCCCAGCTGCTATCCATGGATGAGAATTAAAGGGTTTGGGGTTCAGATTCAGAGTCAGTTTTCAGATGATTGAGAAGAACTGGAACATGTAGAAGAAAGAGTAGGGGTTTTCAGAACAGCAGCCAAAGCATCATTATTGGGCCTTTTCTAACCCTTCTTCACAATATGACAAAGAACATAGTCTTTATATGGATCATACTTCACCGGAGTACCATCATCAGATTGGCGGTCGCAAGATTGTCCCTCAAACAGAGAATACTCCATCATAAGAAATCGGCGATCCTTCTTAGAACCCTTTTCACGATAACTCAACTTTTGAGCAAAGCCAATGTACGTATGTTCTTCACCTTCAACCGCGACCTCACCTTGATCAATGGTTTTTTCAGGGTGCCAAATTCCTTTGCCGACTTTGCGCCTTGGACAATCGTAACCATGCATTTTGCTCGTCCTCTTGCGCAATTTGGTGAACGTGAAGAGGCCATGTTCATCGCGTTTCTCCACAGACTTGAAGATTTCGTCGAGTTGCTTGGCGTCGTAAGGGTTTAGATCGAGGATGACGCCATCGCAGGGTAAGGGTTTGGAGGCGACTTTGCAAATCAAATACTCACAGCATTCTTGGGGTTTGGGGCGAAAATGGAAACCAAGAGGAATTTGCTTCAACTCCATTGATGCGTCTCTGTGTGTTAGGGTTGGGTTAGGGTTTGGAGGCGACTTTGCAAATCAAATACTCAGAGCATTCTTGGGGTTTGGGGCGAAGATGGAAACCAAGAGTGTTGTTATTTTCGTTTGGGCTTTGGCCCAATCCTTTATAACCCAAGTCTGCTGGCCCATTTTTTCCTTAACCCTTAATTGTTCCCAACCATTTGTTGACTGTGTCAATTAATTCCTGATCTCTTCCTCGCTATACGCAGTCTTCGCATCCTTCTTCTTCGTTCCCTCTGTTGCGTTGATGATGGTTGTTATCGGGTAAGTGTTTATCGCTATCTTCCCCTCTTATCTCTTCTTCCATCAGCCCCTATTTAAACCCCCACACTCTCCCTTTGCAGCTACAACACACGAGTCTTTTACACACAATTTTGACTTCTTCTCTGGTGGTAAATAGAGAGTGTTTAGTGAGCTTAATTGCAGAGGTATAGTTGAGAGTTTTATGAGGTTGTTCGAGGTTCAGATCGTTTTCTTCTACTCTCATATTCTGTCTTGATGCTCTCCCTCAAGTAGGACTTTGATCAGTTAGTGTGTGTGTTGATTGGCGAGGCAATCTGAGGGTTGTGGGTGTTGATTTTCTTGGGGTTAGGTTGTTGGCCTGTGATACCAATATAGGCTGCGAATTTGGGGTCTGTAATTGGGGTTCTTGGGTCAGCTGTGGTGCCTTAATTTCTCAGTAACATCTTGGATTGGTGCCTTGGATTGTGGCTGAAATTCGGACAGAAAAAGGATATTTGGGCATGAGCCGAAGTCTTACTTACACTCTTTCATTTCAGTTTATTACTTTCAGTCCAGATTTTCTAGTTATGTTACTAACTTCTGCATATTTCTTGCTTTCATGCATGTTCTGAGTTCGTGAAATCATGGGCATTCGAGGTAAGAAATCTCAACAGTGGTATCAGAGCTCTGGTTCTACTGCGCGAACGGTGAACGGTAAAATAAAGAAACCTAGTACAAGGTTTCTTCAAGTGTCTTTAATTCTTTGTTTTCTACTTGCTGTGCTTGAGTGCTTTGATACTTATTTTATTAGATACCTTATCTGTTTTTTGGAATTGGAAATTCATTATTTTGTATGGTTGTTAATATGAATGCTTATATGATGGAGTCATTCAATGGCAAATGTGATTTTCAATTTGGCAACAAAAAATGAAAGGCATTTTAATTAAAGAAAAAGTTTTCAAAGCTGTAACCGAACAATATACTGAATCGGATAATCAAGAATTAAGGTTGGAAATGGATGAATGTGCTTATTCTTCGATTATTTTGAATTTATCTGCCTCTGTTATTAGAAAAGTTGGTAAACACGATAGTGCTAAAGCTCTTTGGGATAAACCGGAAGAAGTATATGTTGAAACATCGTTACCTAATAAGATGTATTTACTTGAGAAGTTTTTTCAGTTTAAATTGGACTTAAACAAAGACATGAATGATAACATTGATCGGTTTACTAAACTTGTGCAAGATATTAAGCAAATCGGTGATAAGAACATTGATGAATATACTCCTATTGTGCTCTTGAATGGTATACATGATTCTTATGCTGATGTTAGATCTGCTATTAAGTATGGTAGGAATGCTATTGTGCTTGATAATGTGATTAACGGGCTTAAAAGCAAAGAATTAGAATTAAGAGTTAATAAGGGTAAATCAATTGTTGGTGAGGTTAATATGGTGAGAGGACGATCGACTCAAAGGAATCATAATCAGAATAAGCAACATGATAAGACTGAATCTAGTAAGAATAATTAGAGGAAAATAAGTAAGTCTAGAACTGGTAAAAGTAACAGAAAATGTTACAACTGTGGTGAGACGGGACATTTTCGTAAAGACCGTCCTAATCCTAAAGAGAAGAATCAAGACTTGCAAATTGACTGTAATTTTGTTTCTGGGTGCATGAAAATCTTGAAGGGGTCTCTTGTGATTTTCAAAGCTGAAAAGATTAGAAACTTGTATGTTTGTACTACTGAACCTATGTCTGGTTATGCTAATGTTGTTAAAGTTGATAAAACTAATTTGTGGCATAAAAGACTTGGACACATGAGTAATAAATGTTTAGAAATTTTAAATAAAAATGGAGTTTTTGGTAGAGATAAAGTATCTTCTGTGCCTTTCTGTGACTCTTGTGTGATGGGTAAGCAACATAGAGTGTCTTTTTCCAATCCCCCTAATCCTAATCATTGCTCGACTAAAGATATACTTAAGTATTTACATGCTGATGTATGGGGTCCTGCTAGTGAGATCACTCAAGGTGGTAATATATATTTTTTGTCTATACTTGATGACTGTTCCAGGAAAACATGGGTGTTTTTAATGAAAAATAAATCAGATGTTTTTAATAAGTTCAAAACCTGGAAAGTCATGATTGAAAATCAAACAGGTAGAAAAATCAAGGTGCTTAGGACTGATAATGGACTTGAATTTTGCAATCATAAGTTTGATAACTTTTGCCTTGATAATGGGTTTAAAAGGCATAAGATTGTGCCTTATACACCGCAACAAAATGGTATTGTTGAACGTATGAATAGAACTCTTTTAGAAAGAGTTAAAACCATGCTTCCTACTTTTGGTTTGTCCAAACGTTTTTGGGGTGAGGCAGTAATGACTGCAATGTCAGTGGGTGGATATTCCGGACAGCAAGGTCAGCCTAGTCTCTCGTACTCGGTCCTTCGTCTTTCTTCCCCTTCCCTTTTCCACGAGGGGTATTCTTTGCCTTCATAGGGAATATCCCCGTAGTCCTTCTACCTGGCTCTGGGACCCTTCCCGACGCCTCTGTCAAGCCTGCGGCCACCAACGCAGCCCTTTCCCTAGCTCTATCACGAGCTACCTCTCTTCGAGTCGTCATATCCATGCTCTGATCGGCCATCCGACTAGCATTGGCCTCATAGTCAGACATATCATCCCCGGTACAATCCTGAGGGTTAGCCATCACTTCGGCCCTCCTCAAAGTCGAGCTATCACTACGGTCAAGGCCCAATAGATTACTTCGCCTCCACAAAATAGCCATTTGAATCTCCCCTATACACTCCTCATACCATTTCAAATACCGAGTGGACAGAACAGTGCCCCCTCTCCGGTGAAAGAGAACCCTGGCAGGAAAAGACGCATATTGCCACAACCGCATGAAAAGCAATAATGTCGAAGGATCTTCCATAAGGAGCGATCCCACCTCAAAGGTAGCAGCATCACCCAAGCCCGTCAACGGCACCTGCTCCAGCCCGAACTTCCGCAGCACCAAATATGGAATGTAGAAAGAAGCTGGGGACGGCCAGGAACTCTGACAATGAGAAGACCCTCCTGAACGATCCGACAAGTCTGCAACTTCCAGTGAGGAACCCACCATCGCAGATGATGTGTGCGGAGTTTGGCCATCCAAAGCTCCAAGTCAGCCTGACTGCCTTCTATCACCAAGGGTCATCAAGAAAAAGACCAGGGATCACATGTCGGTGGTACCTCGGGCATCATATGCAACCGCTCCCTCAACAAAAATTATGCATAGCGGGACTTCCTCCCCACATGTATCGGCTACCGGTCACCATTTGACCTATGCCAAGGAATGTCTCACCCAATATCAATGGCACGATATCTCCTCCGCTCTGGCACTGCCTCACCAGGTCCATTTCACCAAAGAAACCACAAATATTCATACCCTTTCCCAAAGCCAAACACAGTTCAGCCCGAACTACGGCGACCTGAGCTCCTCGCAATGAGGGGAACTGAAATTACCCGGATCCGAGAGGCAGCGCAATCGCGCCCCGGCATCTGGCATTTCGCTTTTGCGTTGGAGGAGGTGTCTCGCTGTGTTTTGCTTGTAGATTCGCCACGCCGTTTTGATTAAGCCCAAAACGTTGAAAAAAGGCATCAGTTTAAAATAATAATAAACTGTTTTGGTGTGATGAGATTTTTGAGTTCGGAGGTCAGGTTACTCCTCGGAAAGAGAATATTAGAATATTAGAGCTCACCCGAGTAGCCTCGTAAAAACGGGTCTTTCGGTATCCCTTTTTCTTTCTTTAACTGTTGTGTGTGTATGTGTGTGCTTTTAAAAAATGCATGCTGTGTCGGATGTCTACATTGTACACTGCTTATTGAAATGTATTGAAATAGTGTAGGAAGGAAGCCTTACCAATGTTGGTTCGTGTCTGTCTTCCGCGGCAGAATAGTGTTTGAGGATGGAATAGTGTTCCGGGACGGACCGGGATTGCTTCGGGATGTACCGGTTGTCTGCGGACAGAGCTTCGGCGTGCCTCGGGATTGTCGGGTGTTCACTCGGGCAGAGTTTCGACGTGCGTTGGGATTGCAGGGATCGTCGGTTGGATTCGGGCAAAGGTTCGGCGTGCGTCGGGATCGTCGATTGCGTTCGGGCAGAGTTCCGGCGTGCGTCCGAGTTGCCGGTTTGACTCGGAAAGAGCCGGGACGCCTCGAGAAAGACCAGGCAAGGCCTCGAAGTACCACGAGGGCCTCAGAGTACCTCGAGAGTGCCTCGGGGCAGCGCGGGAGCGCTCGGAAAGGCTTCGAAGCACCACAAGGGAGCTCGGAAGGCCTGGGAAGGATCCGAAAGGGGTCGGGAGTGCCTCGAAAGGACTTAGAGGGGGAGCCAGAAGGCCTAGGGAGATAGTAGAAGAGGGAGATGTGTGAAATGAGGGAGGGGGAGCCCTCTATTTATAGTCAAAATTTTCATGCAAGAAGGTCCGTACGGACCTAGGTGCTAAACTAAAATTTTGGTTTTCCCTGATTTGGGGGAATCTTGTGGACTTTAGAGGGATTCTGTAATGATGAGAGTTGGTAGTAAGAAGGTCCGTACGGACCTTATTGGCATGCAAAGAAGTCCGTACGGACCTCCATGCTTTTCCCAATTTCTGCATAATTCCCCCAAGGTCCTTCTGTGTTTGTTTGTCCCAGAAAGGCCCCCCTTGGTTTAGTTGGTGGTTTTTTAGGACCTTTGAGGGTTTTTGAAGGATTTGGAGGGTTTCGGGTGTTCGAGACTGCGTTTGAGTGAGTCTGCGGTGTTTCCCGGGAGCTCGAAAGAGGGTGATCCAGATTGGGGTACTTACAGAAGCCCCTCGACGACGTCACTTACGGAGGAAGTGGGGTCGTTGATAAGATAAGGGTCCTGATCTGGATCGCGTGAGGACGTGGTGGTGTCCTGAGGTGTGTGTGACCGTTTAGGTCAGTTGGTTGGACCCTGTGATAGGATTCCTACGTATCCCCGGCGGGAATCAAGCCTGATCGTAGTTCGAGTGTGTGGGGAAGTGGACATGTCAGTGTCCTGTAGGTGACCGTTTAGGTCGGTTGTGAGGACGTGGTGGCGTCCTAGGTGACTGTATAGGTCAGTGGTGAGGACGTGGTGGCGTCCTGGGTGACCGTATAGGTCGGTTGTGAGGACGTGATGGCGTCTTGGGTGACCGTATAGGTCGGTTGTGAGGACGTGGTGGCGTCCTGGGTGACCGTATAGGTCGGTTGGCTGGACCCTTTGATAGGATTCCTACGTATCCCTGGCGGGAATCAAGCCTGATCGTAGTTTGCCATTGTGAAATTGTGAGTGCAGGCGGGAGTGGTGCCCTGAAGTGATGTGACCGCTGAGGTCGATTGTGAGGACGTGGTGGTGTCCTGAAATGGAAATTTTACGGTTTTTCAAACCGGGTGGTTTAAAGCCTTCCGGGCTGGGGATAATGATTTGGGAGGTTTATACGATCTTCCGGACCGAGTGGTTTAAAGCCTTCCGGGCTGCGGATAGTGATGTGGCTGATTTATGCAGTCTCCCGGACTGAGTGATTTAAAGCCTTCGGGGCTGCGGATAGTGATGTGGCTGATTTATGTAGTCTCCCGGACTTAGTGATTTAAAGCCTTTCGGGCTGCGGATAGTGATGTGGCTGATTTATGCAGTCTCCCGGACTGAGTGATTTAAAGCCTTCCGGGTTGCGGATAGATGAGGGCATGTTATGCCTTGTGACTTGTGGTCGCGTCGTGCGTGAGGATATGTTGTGTCCTCTGACTGTGTTTGTGTCGTGCGTGAGGATGTGTCGTGTCCTCTGACTGTGTTTGTGTCATGCGTGAGGATGTGTCGTGTCCTCTGACTGTGTTTGTGTCGTGCGTGAGGATGTGTTGTGTCCTCTGACTGTGTTTGTGTCGTGCGTGAGGATGTGTCGTGTCCTCTGACTGTGTTTGTGTTTTGCGTGAGGATGTGTCGTGTCCTCTGACTGTGTTTGTGTCGTGCATGAGGATGTGTCATGTCCTCTGACTGTGTTTGTGTCGTGCGTGAGGATGTGTCGTGTCCTCTGACTGTGAGAGGCGTGATTGCCTTGTGCTTTGCTTGTGAGAGGCATGATTGCCTCGTGCTTTGTCCCAGGAAAGGTTGGACTTACGATGGCTAGGTGTTTGTCTGGCAGGGGCACGTAGTCTCGTAGGGGCCTTGTCCGTTGAGAAGGTGGCTTCGGGCTTACTTTGATGGCCAGTGCTTGGTTCACCGTTTTGTGTTTTGGGGGCGTTTGTGCCTTTTGTGTTTGTTTTACCGTTTAGTGGGCAAGGTACGGGCTTACGATGACGGCCGGTGTTTGTTTTGTTGGGTTAAGGACCAAACTGCATTGAATCTGCTGAAATAGGCCTTGTCCGGAGGAAGCTGAGGACGCCTCAGGTGTTGGCGAGAGAGAGGCGGGATGGTCCACCACGTCCCCTAGATGTTCTGGTGCCTGGGTCGGACTTCACATATATACGGGGCGATTCGTCGAGGCGGAGGGTGTCAGTACCCATCCCCGAGCAGGCTCCTGCTGCCTATCGGGTTGACCCGGATGCGCCGGTGAGTATGCTTACTCTTTTCCATTTTGGCATCTTTTCTGTATTTTTCTCTTTTTGCTGAGTATGACTGTATCTCTTTTGCTGAGCGTTTCTTTGGTTGTTTGCTTGTGCAGGTCTCGGGGAGATCCTTTGACACGTTGACCCGCCGTTATGTGGCGATGCGGTCTTTTGCGAAGAAGATGGCGAGGAAGCTGTCTTGCAGGTCTTCGCGGCGTGTACCGGCGTACGAGCCGATGCCTTCGAGGCATTCTGTTGGCGTTCCTCCTTCGAGAGATGAGCCAGAGCCGCAGCAGGAGGGACCCTCTCGGGGGCGGCATAGCATGGATGCAGGGACGTCTTCGGAGGTCCGGCGGCAACCGATCTTCCACCAGTTCTTGCCGGCGCAGGAGTCTCAGGGAGAGGGTTCGTCGGAGCCTTCCTTCTTTGATCCTTTCACTGGGCTTGATCCGGCGGATTACTTCGAGTACTTGCCCGAGGAGGGGGTTCAGTATTCGGATGACGAGGGCGTGACCGGCGAGTTCAGCGACATGCCTGACTTCACGTTTGATGAGGTTGATGATGAGGAGTCGGAGTAGGGCTCATTTGCTTTCCCTCTTTCCATTTTTTGTTTTTTTGTTTAGCAGAGACATTTTGAGTACTGTAATAAAACACTTGTATGCAAAAAGTATTTTATTTTAATATGTAATGTCGTATCTTTGTGATTCAGGGGTTTGTCCTAGGAATTGTTGCTAATTTATTATTTGTACATGCCACGTGGTGGGAGTGCGTTTGTGGGTAGTGTATGCTTCTTAGGGAATGGCTTTGGCGAGAATTTGGACAGGTTTGGAGCCGGGTCAGTGGGAGCAGTGGCTATTATCTTGTTCTTTGAGAATGTGGGACCACGATGCAAGAAGGTGCATGCGGACCATTTAGGCATGCAAAGAGGTCCGTACGGATCTCTTACGCTTTTAGGGAGAGGATAAGCTTTTCCAGGATGTCTGAACTTCCCCCACTTCCCATTTGCAGTCATTTCGAGCTTTCTTCCCCATTTTCTCTAGGAACCTCCATTTTTGCCATGGATTCTTCGTATGTTCCACGAGTTTTGCCGAGGCTTTCGAAGGAGAGGCAAGCATACTTCCTTGAGCGGCTGAAAATGTGGATGCGGCACCGTATGAGGCATCAGAGGCGGGCTTTCGAGGTGAGGTTTCGACTCTGCTCGGTTTGGTCCCTTAAGGAGTTGGTTTCTGATTGGGAATTGTTGCGGGCTGCCGCGAGGTTCTGGGACGTTAGGAGGCATGTGTATAGATTCTCCTACAATGAAGTGACGCCCACTTTTGAGATTTTCGAGCTTTGATGGGAGGACCGGAGGTGGAGGCCATCTCGCTTCCTTTGATTGGCGGTGCTGCCGTGAGTGTGAAGCTTGCGTGCTTTCTTCGGGTTTTGTTGGAAGAAGTGAAAGGTATGACCTTTGATTCGGGTCACATTGACATTTATGCGCTGCCGGGGCGGTTCATGAGTGATGACGAGAGTGACGTCTCGTGGGATGCATTTGCTTTGTGCGTGATAGCGACGCTTTTCATGGTCAGCTCCCTTAGGGTTTGCGATGACGCTTTGCTGGATGTGGTTGGGCACTGCAGAGCCGGAGAGGATATTGTTCCGTTGGTGCTGGGGGAGACCCTTCATGGCATTGATCATCTGGCGACTGGAGATAGATTCATGAGAGGGGGAAGCCCCGCTTTGCTCACCTTGTGGCTGCGAGAGAGACTTCAGGCTATGCCCGAGGCTCCGACGTCGTTTAGCCCGTGGTCGTTTGCTCAGCGACCTCTTGTGTTGGATATGGATCGATCACTTTGGGAGAGATGGATGGCACAACTTGGTACGCATCGGATCCGGCGGTGGGCTCCGCACTGGGGGATTGAGACTAGGAGGGCCTTTCAGGAAGGGTCCTATGTTGTCAGAGTTCCAGGTTTGTCTTGGTCCTCCTTCTACATTCCGTCACTTGTTTCCCGGCAGTTCGGGATGAGGCAGGAACCTTTGTTGGGCTGGGATGACCTTGCCACTGCGGAGGTTGTGAGCACCCCAACCCGGGACCTAACACGTGTCCCGAGCTTGAGAAGCTCAAACTAAGAAAACCCATCTTAGATTTTTAAAACTTTTATTTGCCTTTACAAGAAAACCAATTCTCCATTTTTTCCCATAAACAAAATCAAATAATAATATCTCCACTTGGAGGAATTTAAACAAATACTTTAATAACCATACTTGATTAATTACATTGAAAACCCTAATTAACATTGTTTAGCAAAAGAGTTTTCCTTACAACTTATAAAAGAGTAATACTTAAATATGACTCCCGACAACCCACTCATATACCTATCCTGACAAGTCCCAAAAGCAAGAGTCCAAACTCTTTCCCCGGCCTCACTGGTTCGGGTCACTGTCTCGGCACAATCTAAAGCATTAAAGGAAAGGGGTGAGAATAAATCTCAATAAGCTATTATGAATGCAGCAAGATGCCAAACAAGATGCAACACATAGCATGGTAGCACGTAACACATTATGAAAGCAGTAAACACCTTACGTTACCTCATTTTACCTTTCCCGTCTGAACAATAAGTCATACAACGTGAGAGTGAAACTCCTCTCTTTGGTGAACTGCCTCCAGCACATTCACCGCTTATAGGACTCATACTCGAGAGATCCATATAAGAAAATCGAGATACTAAATCGAGTATCCAACAATAATACCGCTATACGTAAAGCTTTTGGCTTAATACGAAGCATTCCCCCTAATCACCAAATCGCGGCAGTGCAAGGCTTTTGGCTCAATACGATCGCTAGCATACACCCACTCTGTGGCGCGAGAGGGAAAGGTCACAGGTATAATGAACCTTGAATCACTTATAGAACAAATCAATAATTGATTGAATTCCATTATATCCCCTGAATCACATATATACGTTCAAGCACATAATAGATACTTGAAATAAATCCACAATGGGGATAATAACATAACAACATGGTAATATATACTCATGTTAAATCAATACCATAGTGCAACATTCATTTAATACACTATGCATAATCCATCAATGAATATGAACTCGAAGTAAGGTATCCATATAACCACATAATCCACAGGGAATACAATATAATCAACATGCCGGATAATCCACAATCGGGATACCATATAATCACCATGCCGGATAATACACAGGCGGGATCTGCAATACTGACCATATACCAAATAATCCACAATTGGGATACAATATATTGATGTAACACATATACATTTCTAACCAACACAATAGTGTGATTATAGTCTCTACACTGTTCAACTAATCACCAAGGTATGGGAGCAAGTAAGGCCACTCTAAACCATAAACCATTCATACGAAGTCATTACTCAACCTTGAATAATATTAATAAAAGTTCAAGACCTACTTCCCAAGTTGAACCACTTTGGTGAAGTCACAAATCAAGCTTATCCACCATTTTCTAATTAATATTTAACTATTCCCAATATTTCATTTTGACCAAATAAGACATCATGGCCTAGCCAAGGTATTCTACTTTAACTTAGGTTAAAAAGGATTAATTCCTATCCGAGTTGGACTAGGTTCTACTAATTTATAATGGTTAAAAGTCATGCCACTAGGTTGTTGGTAAAAATCAGCAAGAAAGGAGACTAAGGAGATTCTGGCACCATGGGCGACCGCCCATGCCACTTGGGCGACCGCCCAAGTGAAGTTTCAAAGGAATTCCAGTTACTACCCTCATGGGCGACCGCACATAACCTCTTGGGCGACCGCCCAAGAGGAGTTTCAAAGCATCCCAATTTCTGTCTACATGGGCGGCCGCTCATAACCACTTGGGCGACCGTCCAAGACCCCTGTCCAGCAAGATCAATTTCCAAACCCTTGTTTACCTAGGTTCTTTTTCCTTTTTACTCTTCCTAACTTTCATAATCACCAAAAGAATTTCCTAACTTTACAAATGATGGATAAAATTCCAATGTGTAATAAAAACCTTGCAAGTGTACAAGTCATCGAAGTAGCAATGTACAATAGTAAGGGTCGAACCACAGAGACTCGTATGCTTTAACAAGTTGATTTAATTAATGCAAACAGTAACAAAAAGGGGTTTTTGTTTTTTGGTTTATTAACGAAAATTACTAATGCAAGAAATTAAACTAATGAATTTAAGAAAGCAAGAACGCAAGAAATACGGATTTAATCAGATCAAAGGAATTCACGGATTGGATTTCATAATTGTCTCCTCTCTATGCTAAGATTTATTAAATAAAATGACAATCTCGTTCAAAGATTCTTTCACTAGACTAAGGGTTGGGACGTTTGATGTTCGGATTGCAACCCTAATATTTTCGTTGTATTGTAAATTCCGCTAGGTCAAAACAACACTCAAGAAATTCATTAAGCACTTTAGAAATAAATGAATCTAGGTTTCCTCGTATTCCGCTAGGTCAACAAGCAAACCTAATTGATGAAATAGTGAACTTTAAATAAACTATCCACGCTAGTGCAACAGTCTAAACCAAATAAATAAATTATATATATTTCAACAAATATGAATGAGAAAGTTTGAATCAATTAAAATCGTACTAGCATAGAGATTCGACAACTACTACATCCAATCCATGAAAGAGGGGATTTAACTACTCATATTTATGATAAAACTCACAAAGTATGAATAACAATAATGCATCAAATCTGAGAAAATAACAAAGAACCTCAAAAACCCGAAATCCTCCACTGCTTCCAAAACCTAGGCAAGAAAAATAGATTAAAAGTGCCTAATAATAATCCTAAAGGAAGTATATATACTCCTTCCTTAGTCCTTAGCTAATTAGGAAACAAAATAATTAAAAACCTTGAAAATCTGTTCAAATCCGTGCTGACGTCACAAAAACGCGTACTGGCACGAGTCGTGCCCTTCAGTCCAAGTCGTGAGAACGAGTCGTGCTAGACCCCTCCATTCGTTCTGAGTAGCTTTGCTGGAAATTGCCTTGGTCTCCACTCGTGCTCACGAGTCGTGCTCTCATGGTCCACTCGTTCTGATTGGCTTGCTTGATTTGTGCTTGACTCCATTCGTTCCTCAGTCGTGCTCTGGCCTTCTTCAGTCGTGCTCCACTCGTGCCATATGCAGAATTGCCCCATTTTGACTCAGCTTTGACTGGCCTTCGTCCCTTGACCATGTTTGACTCCGAGCTTCGTCCTTTGACCAATTTGTTGCCACTATTTCACTGACAATTGCCTTGCACTCGTCGGCACCATGAGATTCCACCACCAAATACAAAGAAAATGACAAAACTACCCTTAACATGTATTGTTTTCCCACACAACCTCACATAACATAATTTCTCTCAAATACATCAAAAACTAATCTAAATACATCAAAATCAATATAAAGCATTCGGAAACATAGGTAAAATGATATGTATAAAATCCACTCATCAAATTCCCCCACACTTAGACCATTACTCGTCCCTGAGTAATATCCTAACTCCAATCTAAAATTGGTCTAAAGCAGATGTGTGGAAGAAAATGATACCTAGCTCCTCTAACCACCAATACAAGTCAATCAAAATGATACCGGAGTGTACAAAACTCCGTCTCCGTAAGACTCCCCAAAAGAAAATCAATGGCCCTAGCTTGACATCAAACTCCATAATAAAATGATCGTCCAAACTAGGGCCCTCACCATGATAGTGGGGGGAAACTAACATGTCCTAAATTTTCCCCCACACTTGCTCACACTACATAATGTACACCCTCAATCAAAAGTTAATGTTAAGAAAAGGTAGTGCTAAACAAAAACTTACCTCGTGCTATTCTCCAACCCCCCTTATTACTCCAAGGTGCACGAGGATTTCTATCCTAACGCCTCTAACACGAACCTCCATCAACCAAGATGATCCTACCCGAACTCCTAACTCTCCCTTATGTCTCCACGCCGGTGAATAAAAGATGTTATCACTCAAGTTCTCACCTTTTGCCTAAGTGCCCTTTCGGGTTTTCACTTAGCCACTCTATTTATATATATATATATATATATATATATATATATATATATATATATATATATATATATATATATATATATATATACAATAAAAGGCACCGCCCTTCCCCACACTTAAACTACACGGTGTCCTCAATGTGTGCACAAAATAAAACGGACAGATTAAATGTAAGAAGGGAAGGGGATAAGAAAATGTACCCTCAATATCTCGGGCGAAGCCCCCATCGGAAGCCCGGGCCTCTCGGGCCAATGCGCATTGTCTCACTTTATCGGCTCTCCTCATCATCTCTGAAAATGCTCATGCGGGACTGGCTCGTCTTGTCTCGGCTCGGAGGCTATTGCATCCAAAAGTTGTTCTTTGAAATACCATTCTATTCGTAGTATCCGGCTGTCCTCCAAAGCCTCCAATCTGTCATCCTGCGCATCCCAACGCCTATCCACATAATCAAAACGAGTGCGCCACATCAAGTTCTGCGCCTCCCGAGCCTCACACTCCTCTCTATATCTCCTCTCTCGCTCCTCTGCATCTCTCTGGTATTGAGCATCCAAATATGCTCTCATATCACCCCAATTGCCAAAGGCCCTGCCATACTTGGCGATCTGCCCGTGGCTGCAAGCCTCCACTAGGCCCAGCCTGAAACTGCCCTCTCATCTGATGGTCATCACCACCCTGCTGCTCATGCTGCTCCTCCTCTTCGTCACTCACTCTTTCACCCATATCTCTCTTCAAGTCACGCAATGTCATGTCTGCAACAAATGGCATCCTCCAATCTCGAGCGTATGGACCATAGGGAAAGACCACACCCTGTGCACACCTGAAGCTCCTATCACCACCATAAGTAAACGTCAAGGCATCATTCTGGCCCGAGATACTCTCAAAGGTGTCATATCGGTATAGAAAGAACCGATCATAAAATAAAGGCCCCTCCGCATTGCCTACCGATCTCGGGTGATTACGAACAAAATTTTCCACCAATAATGTCACCATGCCACCCACCGGAATGTTTCCATTCCCATTGACTCCTAAAGCTTCACATTGCCTGAAAAATAGGTCAACCCAATCCGGAATCACAGTATTGGAAGACAAAGCACACTCCATAGTCGCTTGAAGCTGAGCGTTCATCCCAGTGGCTCCCCGTTCGCATAAAAAAACGTCATCGATAACCCTCATAGAGCAATTTCCACGCTTAGGATGGGAAAGAGTCTTCATCACCACATAGGGATTTTGCATATACTTGCCCGTCAACTCAAAGAAGAACGTCTCCACGGATCCTATCCCTCTCGAGACCACTCTCCTGCAGGCTCAGCTCACGCCCAAATACTCTCTAGGCTGGACATACGACAAAGTTCTCGTGATATCATTTATATTAAAGCATACTCCATACTCCATTTTCCTCCCTCCTTTCCAAGGTTGCCAAAAATTCAAGCGTCACCCTCTTGTATACCCCGCACTCTTGCCCGGAAATCTACCTAGTCAGATGTTATTCAACAAACTGCAGCAAATCATACGGACCTACTTACGCAATGTTTCCACACATAAAAATCTAGTTACTTGAACCACCCTTCCATTTGCCAAGTTTCTCCATTTATTTTTTTGAGAATCTGTCAACTTAGTCAAGCCCATGAAATCGTCGGGCACTCGAGGGGGCTCCTCAATAACAATGTTTCTTTTCTTTCTAGGCTGAGCATCAACGCTTTTACCTTTGTCTTTTGTTCTCCCCATTATCAAAACAAGAACAGTCCACACAAAATATTTTACAGTAAAGTAGTATTCCCAACAATTTCACTTCTTCCTCCAATATCACAATCACCAACCACACACTTTAAAATTCGAAAGACTGATTAAAAAATTGTACCTTTGAATCAATGGAATTCGTAGGATGCGCCGGAAAGTCGGCCGGAATCTGAGAAGATGGTCGGAAAAGAGGGAGAACACCAATGTAAGACCACCCACCAAGGCTTT
The DNA here is from genome assembly GCA_022495995.1 of Adenophora triphylla var. japonica. Lineage (NCBI taxonomy): Eukaryota > Viridiplantae > Streptophyta > Magnoliopsida > Asterales > Campanulaceae > Adenophora > Adenophora triphylla. Next base: position 160,145 of record JAFEMH010004487.1, on the reverse strand, counting down.
TGCTTCAAGCTATCCAACACTCCAAGATATCAACAACCCACCAAATTCTTTAAAGTCACCAACTTGCTTCACTAAATCACCAACAATGGGGGAGTTTTTGGGGCAAAATTTTCGGATTATAGGGCTAAGATGGGGTTGAGAAGAAGATTTTGTGGGTTAGGGGTCGAGGAATTGAGGGAATAATGGTAGGTTTTAGAGAGAGAAAGAAGGAATTTTGAATTAGGGTAGAGAGAGAGGGAGGGGCGACGGCTGTTATTTAGGAAGTAGGGCACGACTGAAAGGAATTTTGGGAACTGATGATTTTGAATCTGTAATTAGCACGAGTCGTGCTGTTTGGCACGAGTCGTGCCCCTTAATACCATTCGTGCTAACGACTCGTGATGACTCCTCCCAGTCGTTCTGATTAAAACACAAGCCTTCACTCCCACTCGTGCTCCACTCGTTCTCTGGAGCACGAGTCGTGCCTTGCCTGGGCCAATTTTCAAATTTATTTTTTTTTTAGGCCCAGGACTTTTGCTCTTTCCACGCCGCGCTTTCCTGCACATCATTAAACAGAGAAAAATACCCTTCAGTAGCACCAGTTTAATACAAAATACAAATACAAATCCGGGTTGTCTCCCGGTAAGCCGCCCTTTTTTAATGTCTTTGGCTAGACAATTTGCATGTCGAAATTGACACACATTTTGACCGCACTTTCGTTGCCTACGTCCCCATTAATGTGGGCGGACTACCCACAAGAATAGGCTCAGGTCACCGTAGTTCAACACGTTTACGAAATAAAAGACAAATAAAAGCGGAAGACTTTTTTTTTTTTTTTAAATACCACCCCCACACTTAAATCATGCTATGTCCTCATGGCATGAACCAAGAAAACACAACACAATCCAACTGCAACGATGATAATAACGGAAAAGAAAATACGGAAAGCAGTATATATTACCTACATTGGGTTGCCTTCCAATTAGCGCTTTGGTTATAGTCGTTAAGCTCGGCGTCACTGATGGAATTAAGTGGCCAACTCCGGGTCCACCAACTCGACCACCTCGATATCCTCCAAAATGGACACCCCTTCATAATATGGTTTTACTCGGTGACCATTTACTTTAAACACTGTGCCATCTTTTAAGTCTTTGAGCTCAACTGCTCCGTGCGAATGCACATGCACTACCTCATATGGACCCGACCATCTAGAACTTAACTTGTCCGGAAAGAGCTTTAAACGAGAGTTGAAGAGAAGGACTTTCATACCCGATCTTATGAACTTGGGCTTCAAATTTTTGTCATGGTATCGTTTGGTCCTCTCTTTATACAATTTTGCACTCTCATAACTGTCTTGTCGAAGTTCTTCAAGCTCATCCAAATCAAGCAACCTCTTTTCTCCTGCTAGAGCCAAATCCATGTTGAGCTCTTTGGTGGCCCAATACGCTTTGTGTTCCAATTCAACCGGAAGATGGCACTCCTTTCCATAAACAATACGATACGGACTCATGCCAATCGGGGTCTTGTATGCTGTCCGATATGCCCACAATGCGTCACACAATTTTCGAGACCAATCCTTGCGATTCGGGCGCGGCTTGTTTTCTCAAGCACCCACTTTGATTTGGCGGTTGCTCACCTCTACTTGGCCCGAAGTTTGGGGATGATAGGCCGTGGCTAATTTGTGAACTACCCCATACTTTTTCAACAACTGATTGAACATCCGGTTCGTGAAATGTGTCCCTTGATCACTAATGATTGCTCTTGGCATGCCATACCTGCTGAAAATATTCTCACAAACAAACTTGCAAACAACATTAGCATCATTTGTGCGGGCGAGAATTGCCTCCACCCACTTTGAAACATAATCCAGCCCTTTCTGAGTATATATAGAAAACCATGGGAGGGGGGAAATGGGCCCATAAAATCAATGCCCCAAACATCAAAAATATCAACTATCAAATTATGTTGTAAAGGCATCTCATCTCTCTTTCCTATGTTCCCGGACCGTTGACATCTATCGCACCTAATGCAAAACGCTTGAGCATCTTTGAACAAAGCGGGCCAATAAAGACCCGATTGCAGCACTTTTCTAGCGGTCTTTTGGCCACTAAAATGACCCCCACATTGGAGTTCATGACAAAATCTCAACACACTACTTTGCTCGTGGTCCGGGACACACCTCCTCACAATTTTGTCCGGGCAAATTTTCCACAAATAGGGATCATCCCAAATATAATGTTTCACATCGGACCTAAACTTACGTTTTTGGTCATAGGTGAACTGTGGTGGGATCATATTGGACACCAAGTGTGAGGACCCCGACCCGGAACCTACACGTGTCCCGAGTTGGAGCGTCCTCAAACTAACCCAAATATCCTAAACTTTTAAAACTTTGATTTAACTTTCAAACGCTACACCATTTACATACCCATTTCAAAAATAACTCTACTCCTTTCTACGCTGGGGGAAGAGTTGACCAACTCCGAAAGTAATAAATGATTTACAAAAAGATGTTGAATATAAAATAAGATTAAAGTTTATAAATACAAACCCTTTAAAAGAATTATATCAATACACAATTTCTACGCCAACCTATACGTACCCCGACAAACCCAAAATACCACATCCAACTCCTTTCCGCCCTTACTTGGCGGTCCACTGTCTCGGGATCTAAAACGGTAAAGGGAGAGGGGTGAGAATAAATCTCAATGAGCTATTATGATATGCGGCAAGATGCCAAACAAAGTGCAACACATAGCATGGTAGCACTGAAAACACATTATAAAGCGGTAAACACCTTACGTTACCTCATTTTACCTTTTTCCCGTACGAACAATAAGTCGTACAACGTGGGAGTAAAACTCCACTCTTTGGTGAATTGCCTCCAGCACATTCACCTCTTATAGGTCTCATGCCCCGAGGAGATCCATATAAGAAAGGATCCCTATATTAGAGTATCCCAAAAAATAATATCGTCCCCTCCTTACAACGGTCGCCGCGGGCTGTAAAGCTTTTTGGGTCAATACGGTCGTTAGCACGGCCCCGCCCCGTGGCCGCGAGTGGGGAAGGGTCACGGTATGATGTACCTTCAATCAACTTATTGAACAAATCAATAATTGATTGGCATCCATCATACCCGCCCGAACATAACACGCTCGAAGCACATGATAGTTACTTGAGATAAATCCACAAACTGGGATAGTAATATAACAACATGGTAATGTATACTCATGCCAATCAATGCCATAATGCAACATTTAAGTAATACACTATGCATAGTATCATCAACAAATATGAATGATAACAAGTAAATTCACAAATGGAATAACCATACAACTACATAGTAACATATCCACACATGGGGATAACATAACAACTTGTCAAATATTCCACACTTGGGGAGCCACATAACACTTGCCAAATAGTCCATACTTAGGATATTAAGGTAACCCTATAATCAATAATTCCACAACTTGGAATAACCATGCCACAAAGTGATACATACCCATTACCAATTAGCTCAATAGTGAAACCTATAGCTTTTACTCTATTGCAACTACTCACCAAAGGTATGGAGTAGGTGAGGCCACTATGAATCGTAAACCATTCTTACATAATTATTATACCACCTCGAACAACCTTAATAAAAGTTCAAGATCTATTTCCCAAGTTGAAACTATTTTGGTGAAGTTACAAATCAAACCTATCAACCATTTTCGGGACAATAATTAAACTACTTCCACAATTCCATTTTGATCCCTTAAGATGTCATTGTATAGCCAAAGTATTCTACTTTAATCTAGGTTAAAGAGATTTCATTTTGGTTCCAGTTTGATTTGATTTAAACAGCTTAGAAATTGATGCAAAGTAACCAGGCCAGGGCACGACTCGTGCCCCAGGGCACGACTCGTGCCCATTTAACCTTCCCCAGATTCCAGCGTCCCCAACCCGGCCACGACTTCCCTTAAATCTTGGTCACGACTCGTCCCCGTCAAGGCACGACTCGTGCCACAGGGCACGACTCGTGCCCTGAACCCAGAATTCTGAACAAGGTTGGAAATACCTATGTAGCTATACCAATTTATCCCAACCCAAGTTTCCTTTATTTTGTGAACATAAAAAGGTTTACTAACTTCATCCATATCATTATAGATCATTTAAATCTCCAAAATAACATCAACCTAGGTTACTGTCTTGGATTTACTACTCATTCAACCATCACAATATCACATTTCACACTTAGTTTCTAAATCTAGTTCAATCCACTTTCTTACATTCTTAATCAACCTTTGTGAACAATACTTTCATTCTAAGGCATTAAACAATCATTTAATAACAATAACAACATCAATTCATTGATGAGCATACAAAGAAAGGAAATCATAATAACTCACTTTAGATTTTAATATGGAAGATTGATCTTTCTCACTTGATGGATTCTTCTAGATAATCCAACTTCAAAGCTACCCTTAGACTTGGATTTGATGGAGGAAGAGCTTGGCTTCAAAGCTTGGGTTGAGCTTCCATGGAGTCTAAGGATTTACTAGGAGGAAGATGAAAGAATGAAGGAGGAGGAAGGAGAGTGAGGAGGATGTAGAAGGGGGCGGATGGAGGAAGTAAGGGGAGAGGAGAGGGGAACACTTGGGGGATTTGGAGTGAAGAGGGAATTGGCCCCCTCTTCTAAAGACTTTCAACAAATATTTAAATCATTCCCCCACATATTTATTCTACTCATTTTAACCTCCTCTCACTATTTATCTATTTTCTATTTTTATTATTCCCCAATCTTCTTTATTTAATAACCAATAAATTCTCCAAAGATTCTAATCTTACTTCTCACCCAATTTATCTTAAATTAAGAATTTAAAGACATAAAGAAACACATAAAATAAATATAAATATTAAAGCATCTAATATAATATTAAAAATAAATGCCTAGGGTTGGGGTCGTTACACTCACTCCCCTTAAAGAAAATTCGTCCCGAATTTGTGTCGCTTACCCTAAGGATCAAATAGCAAAGGTTACCTTTCACACATTCTAACTTAACACTTTTCCATTAGATTTCTCAATGGCATAATTCTACTACACACTTTCTTAACCCGAATACTCTAGGACTTCACTTCCCAATTTGTCTCTTCAATACCATGATTCTTTCCAAGATTCCAAATTTCAATAATAATACGATATTACAACGCAATATCCCAAGAATACCATAAAATTCTCACTAGCCCGAATTTTCACGCCCTCAAAGAAAATATAGATAAAAAGTATTACATCTTATGTCACCCAATACATTACGATATCACATTTAAACTTCAAATACTCTAAAAATTTGCCCCACATCGGTCTATAAGTCGACTCACCAACATTTCCTAAAACTTCAAATGGATCAACAAATTTTGGCGCCAATCTACCTTAGGCCTTGCTTCTCTAATCTCAACCCAACAAATTAGAGATCGATATTTTCTTCCCTAACAACGCCTCATACGGTTTTATCTCAAAGTTAGAATAATAACTGCTATCATACGCATCCAACCACTGGTAATCATACGACCTATCGACTACCAAAGTCCATTGTACATGCCCGTAGCATATCCTCCACAATACGTAATGATTCCTCAATTTTCACAAGGTTAAACTCAATAACATTCCTACATTCCAAAAGGACTTTCCAAAATGAGGTCTATCCAATCCATTTAATACTAGGGGTTTATACAACTAAACGATCCCCTAACATATATGAGAACTTCATCAATAAACCTCTCATCAGGCTATATATATAACGAGGAGAAAATACAATTCAACTTTCTATTATCACCATTCAATATTACAATTATATTCATGCCTAGTGACAATCAATATTCAAATTGAAGGGTTGGCCGCCCACAACGGAGCCGATCCAACTCCAAAACAAAATCGAGTCTATTGTGACCGACACAATAATAACCCCACATTTATCAAATCATTTCTCGGATCACAACTTTAATATACTTAATCAATATAGGGAAACTAGGTTGCCCTTTTAACTTGCTTTTGTACGAACTATATCTTTAAAATAACCAATCTTTCGAAAATTTACAACATCTTTCAAAATTCCAAGGATAGATAAAATGAGATCAAATGAGACTCGAATGGTTTATTTATTTAAAACTGTCCCATACCAGTTTTAATTAACTAAACCACTCACACTCTTAAGAAATTTTCAAAAGATTGATAAGCTACCAAAATAACTCGAGTGATTTAATTATCTACAACCGTCCCATACCAGTTGTAGATAGTTAAATTACTCACAGATTTTAATGTACACAAAAACGGTTCACCGACCTTATTAAATCAATTATCCCCGAAGGGTACAAATACTCACACCGAAGTTCAACACACACTTTCAATTGTTAAACACAATTAAACAATACCAACATAATATTCTTGTTTGACCTCTATTTATATTATAGCCACCACTTATAATATTTATACTTAGTTAATTTCTCTATAAGAAAACACAATCTTGCCATACTATTACTATTTCCGATAAATAACACTAAACAATCATTAAGCTTATAAACTAGGTAAATCATCCTCAATTCGATAATTCCTCAAGTTGTATATTCAACACTTTTACTTAATTTGAATCATCTATTCCCTACCTTTAATATTGGTATTGTACTTAGCAACAACATATTGTAAAACATCTAGTTCCCAATCAAATACCATAATTTCTAAATCGAGAGAATATAATTGGAACTCACATAGATCAATCATTCCCGAATTTCAATTAAACATTACAGTATAATCTAACTTAACTCTCAATAACCATCAACAAACTCAAAATCCGTACAACGTTAATATCTTTCAAGCATCACACAAATCCCTCATATGATTCATGTAACTAAGTCGAACTATAGTATATAACCATCCTAAAGTATCCTGTCTCCCAATAAGATTCATCCTCATTTTCTCAACTAATGATAATCAATTCTCAAAACGAACCCTATACCTATTTCACCAATTTACGAAGTTGACCCTATAAGTCACCAATAACTACGTCTATTATACTTCTTCACATTTATCCTTTTTACCTCTCCATGGCTAGTACACAATCCATAAATCAAAACGGTCATACTAGATATAAATGTTGTCTTAAGTATATCCTTAAAGCAATTTTCCACTTTGAAATTGTAACACTCCGAAAATTCAACTAATAACCATTGAGTATCCTACTAGTTTCTAAAATCATTCATACAAATCGTCAACAAGTGATAACGAATACTTATTCTTCACAGTTACCTATTTAAGATTTCTATAACCCTTTGATTAACCACCAAGTATCATCTTTTCTAAATATAGTACCTTATAGCAACTCAAAATCTCAACATCCTGGTATGATATACGATGAAAACCTAATTTGAAACTCACACCGAAAACACCACTTAGTCAACTAATAGCACACAAGGCAAAGATTTATTAATTCCATAAGATCTCGTACTCGCGATATTTATAACTCATATAATCCCACTTAGACTATCACTTTCAATACTAGTCTCATATATCTAGTCTCCCCATGAGACACCAATGTAAGAATACTCACGCAAGTTACACAACCATAAATCACTCTTAATTAGACCATATACCTATCCTCAACTAAGAGTTCACAAATTCATTTACTACCGTACATGAGATAACTCAAGGTTCCTTTAAATCAAAGATAACACACAACCCAAATAATCTTCACATTCCTTAGGCCATACTTTCGACATTTATGCATATATGATAAAATAGCAAATAATGACTCATCCGCCTCTACCACACACGGAGGCAAATCAAACATAGATAAGGAGACTCGCTTCTTGCGACAGTCCTCCTCAACACAACAACTACTCAAATAATTCAGGTTAACATAACGATGATTCACGGATAGGTAACTCGCCCAAATCCACCGGCAATACATGCCCACTTAATCACAATTACCAAGATAATTAAGGATGATTCGAGGTACGACCCCATCGGAGTAGAACCTCCAACACATAAGGCAACTCTTAGGCCAATTATGCAAATAAAAGATGAAATGTAATGCCACGTGAGAACGAATGAACAGGGATTTATAGAAGTATGAACCCTAACTCCTGAGACAGGTAAAATACCTCAAATGATGGTGGAGGAATCTATCTTTCCATAACTCACCTTTCCTTGATTCCTTTGGTTGGTCATTATCCTTTTCTGTTATATAACAATTTCCTGCATTAAACCCTCGACGTCAGTTATCACACACTCTCACTCAGCTAGACTCTACCCGAGAACTCTAGCAGAGCTACGATACCAACTGTGAGGACCCCGACCCGGAACCTACACGTGTCCCGAGTTGGAGCGTCCTCAAACTAACCCAAATATCCTAAACTTTTAAAAACTTTGATTTAACTTTCAAACGCTACACCATTTACATACCCATTTCAAAAATAACTCTACTCCTTTCTACGCTGGGGGAAGAGTTGACCAACTCCGAAAGTAATAAATGATTTACAAAAAGATGTTGAATATAAAATAAGATTAAAGTTTATAAATACAAACCCTTTAAAAGAATTATATCAATACACAATTTCTACGCCAACCTATACGTACCCCGACAAACCCAAAATACCACATCCAACTCCTTTCCGCCCTTACTTGGCGGTCCACTGTCTCGGGATCTAAAACAAAAAGGGAGAGGGGTGAGAATAAATCTCAATGAGCTATTATGATATGCAGCAAGATGCCAAACAAAGTGCAACACATAGCATGGTAGCACAAAACACATTATAAAAGCGGTAAACACCTTACGTTACCTCATTTTACCTTTTTCCCGTGCGAACAATAAGTCGTACAACGTGGGAGTAAAACTCCACTCTTTGGTGAATTGCCTCCAGCACATTCACCTCTTATAGGTCTCATGCCCCAGAGATCCATATAAGAAAGGATCCCTATATTAGAGTATCCCAAAAAATAATATCGTCCCTCCTTACAACGGTCGCCGCGGGCTGTAAAGCTTTTTGGGTCAATACGGTCGTTAGCACGGCCCGCCCGTGGCCGCGAGTGGGGAAGGGTCACCGGTATGATGTACCTTCAATCACTTATTGAACAAATCAATAATTGATTGGCATCCATCATACCCACCCGAACATAACACGCTCAAGCACATGATAGTTACTTGAGATAAATCCACAAACTGGGATAGTAATATAACAACATGGTAATGTATACTCATGCCAATCAATGCCATAATGCAACATTTAAGTAATACACTATGCATAGTATCATCAACAAATATGAATGATAACAAGTAAATTCACAAATGGAATAACCATACAACTACATAGTAACATATCCACACATGGGGATAACATAACAACTTGTCAAATATTCCACACTTGGGGAGCCACATAACACTTGCCAAATAGTCCATACTTAGGATATTAAGGTAACCCTATAATCAATAATTCCACAACTTGGAATAACCATGCCACAAAGTGATACATACCCATTACCAATTAGCTCAATAGTGAAACCTATAGCTTTTACTCTATTGCAACTACTCACCAAAGGTATGGAGTAGGTGAGGCCACTATGAATCGTAAACCATTCTTACATAATTATTATACCACCTCGAACAACCTTAATAAAAGTTCAAGATCTATTTCCCAAGTTGAAACTATTTTGGTGAAGTTACAAATCAAACCTATCAACCATTTTCGGGACAATAATTAAACTACTTCCACAATTCCATTTTGATCCCTTAAGATGTCATTGTATAGCCAAAGTATTCTACTTTAATCTAGGTTAAAGAGATTTCATTTTGGTTCCAGTTTGATTTGATTTAAACAGCTTAGAAATTGATGCAAAGTAACCAGGCCAGGGCACGACTCGTGCCCCAGGGCACGACTCGTGCCCATTTAACCTTCCCCAGATTCCAGCGTCCCCAACCAGCACGACTTCCCTTAAATCTTGGTCACGACTCGTCCCCATCCAAGGCACGACTCGTGCCACAGGGCACGACTCGTGCCACAGAACCCCAGTCGAACAAAGTGGAAATACCTATGTAGCTATACCAATTTATCCCAACCCAAGTTTCCTTTATTTTGTGAACATAAAAAGGTTTACTAACTTCATCCATATCATTATAGATCATTTAAATCTCCAAAATAACATCAACCTAGGTTACTCACTCTTGGATTTACTACTCATTCAACCATCACAATATCACATTTCACACTTAGTTTCTAAATCTAGTTCAATCCACTTTCTTACATTCTTAATCAACCTTTGTGAACAATACTTTCATTCTAAGGCATTAAACAATCATTTAATAACAATAACAACATCAATTCATTGATGAGCATACAAAGAAAGGAAATCATAATAACTCACTTTAGATTTTAATATGGAAGATTGATCTTTCTCACTTGATGGATTCTTCTAGATAATCCAACTTCAAAGCTACCCTTAGACTTGGATTTGATGGAGGAAGAGCTTGGCTTCAAAGCTTGGGTTGAGCTTCCATGGAGTCTAAGGATTTACTAGGAGGAAGATGAAAGAATGAAGGAGGAGGAAGGAGAGTGAGGAGGATGTAGAAGGGGGGGGGGCGGATGGAGGAAGTAAGGGGGAGAGGAGAGGGGAACACTTGGGGGGATTTGGAGTGAAGAGGGAATTGGCCCCCCTCTTCTAAAGACTTTCAACAAATATTTAAATCATTCCCCCCAAATATTTATTCTACTCATTTTAACCTCCTCTCACTATTTATCTATTTTCTATTTTTATTATTCCCCAATCTTCTTTATTTAATAACCAATAAATTCTCCAAAGATTCTAATCTTACTTCTCACCCAATTTATCTTAAATTAAGAATTTAAAGACATAAAGAAACACATAAAATAAATATAAATATTAAAGCATCTAATATAATATTAAAAATAAATGCCTAGGGTTGGGGTCGTTACACCAAGTAATTGACAAAATCTGCATACCACGGCTCTTGGACATGTATGGCAAGAAGTTGTTCATCCGGAAAATTTTCATTAACCGGAATCACACTCTCCTCGATATTAAGATACGAATAGTCCTCAAGCCTCGATAAATGATCCGCTACCACATTCTCACTCCCCTTTTTGTCTCGGATCTCAACATCAAATTCTTGTAACAATAACATCCACCTCAACAAACGAGGTTTAGCATCCTTTTTATTCAACAAATGTTTCAATGCAGCATGGTCAGAATAAATTATTACCTTTGACCCAAGCAAGTAAGAACGAAACTTTTTCAATGCAAACACAACGTGACTAGAAATTCTTTTCGGTTGTGGTATAATTGATTGTGCATCATTAAGTGTTCTACTAGCATAATGGATCACGGAAGGCAATTTGTCTACCCTTTGTCCCAAAACAGCCCCAATAGCAAAGTCCGAGGCATCACACATGATCTCAAAAGGGTGAGACCAATTGGGACTAGACAGAATGGGGGCACATGTCAACTTTTCCTTAAGCAAATTGAACGCATCAACACACTCTTGGTCAAAGTTGAACTCCGTATCCTTGGCAAGCAGATTACATAAAGGCTTACAAATTTTTGAAAAATCTTTTATAAATCGCCTATAGAAACCCGCATGCCCTAGGAAACTTCGCACACCCTTGACCGGGTCGGGAGGTAATTTAGCAATCACATCAATTTTAGCCCTATCAACCTCAATCCCCTTACTTGACACAATGTGACTGAACACAATTCCATGCTTTACAAGAAAATGACACTTTTCCCAACTTAATGTCAAGTTGGTTTCACAACATCTTTTCAAAACAGATTCCAAGTTTTTTAAGCAATCATCAAAACTATCTCCTACAACAGAAAAATCATCCATGAAAACCTCAACACACCTTTCAATCATATCCAAAAAAAATGGAGGTCATACACCTTTGAAATGTCGCAGGTGCATTGCAAAGCCCGAAGGGCATCCTCCTAAATGCATAAGTGCCGAATGGACATGTGAAGGTGGTTTTGGACTGATCTTCGGGGGCTATGGCAATTTGATTATACCCCGAAAAGCCATCAAGAAAACAATAGTAAGAGTGACCGGTCAATCTTTCTAACATTTGATCAATAAAAGGTAAAGGAAAGTGATCTTTCTTGGTCGCAGTATTTAGTTTTCTCAAGTCAATACACATCCTAAGACCGGTCACTTCTCTCATGGGCACATCCTCACCTTTCTCATTTTGAACTACAGTGATGCCCGATCTTTTTGGTACAACTTGTACCGGGCTTACCCATTCACTTTCAGCCACCGGGTAAATAATACCCGCATCTAGCAATTTCAGGACCTCTTTTCGCACGGCTTCCTCCATGTGAGGATTCAGCCTCCGTTGTCTTTCCCTAGACGGTTTAGCACCATCCAAGAGATGAATTCTGTGCATGCACATTGTGGGACTAATTCCCTTAATGTCTTTTAATGTCCACCCAATGGCCTCTTTATATTCACACAAAACAACAATCAATTGGGCCTCTTGATCCGTGGACAAATCAGATGCAATTATGACAGGTAAAGTCTCTCCCTCTCCTAAAAATGCATATTTTAAATTTGATGGGAGAACTTTCAGCTCAAGGACTGGGGGAATCACAATAGAGGGCGCCAACTTCTCATTGAAGTGGCCTAGGGGGTGAAACGGGCCATCACTAGGATGGTGCTCGTCGGCCTTATCCATGGCCATCAGTTGAGCATCCGCATTATCCCTAGATTTCTCACCGCCCATTGAAATTAATGACTCTAACTCCTCACAATCTCTCTCATGCCATGCCATTTCACGCACACAATCATCAACCTCATCAAACTCATCTACAAACATGCAAGACTCATCATGACCTACCGCATTTTTCATTACCTCAAAAACATTTATTTCAATTTTTTCATTTGCGACAGTCATGGAGAGAGTGCCACTAGCAACATTGATTACAGTGTTGGTCGTTGCCATGAATGGTCTCCCAAGCAAAATGGGTGAATCACGGCGACTACCCTCACCGCGAGGCATCTCTAAAACCACAAAATCCACAGGAATGATCAATGACCCAACCTGAACTAAAACATCCTCTACGATGCCCAATGGTCTTTTTATGGACCGATCAGCGAGTTGTAGGGCCATCATAGTGGGTTTTAGCTCCGGTAAACCCATCTCAAGATACATGTAATAAGGCAACAGATTAATGCTTGCCCCAAGATCAATCATAGCTCTCACCGTGTGAGAATCCCCCAAAGTAATGGAAATTAGGAAACTCAGGGGTCTTTCATTTTCGGTGGGAGACTATGTTTGACTACAGCACTCGCATTCTCACCCAACACCAATTTATCATCTTTCCCATACTGAATTTTCTTGGAATTAATTTCCTTGAAGAATTTGGCATACGCGGGAACATTCTTGATCACATTTAACAAAGGCAAATTTATATTAACTTTTGAAAACATGTCAATCAATTCTTTCATTTGGTGATCAAGTTTGTTCCTCAAAAATCTACCAGGGAAAGGAACAGCGGGCACATATGGCTTGGGGTTGGACTTTTCTACATTCACATTTTGCCCCAATCCATTAGTACCCTCATCATCAGACACAACATCCTTAACAACAACATTTTCCACAATAGGGGGTTCCACAGCAGGGGAATCAACAAGAGGGGGTGTAGGAGGAGAAGAAGAAGAAGCTACCTGATTGTCTACCTGTTTGCCACCACGTAGGGTGAAGATGGCCTTGGCTTGCTCCCCTTGGCTAGGGAACACCCCCGGTTGTCGTCCCTGTAATGCCTCCGCCAATTGACCCATTTGGGTCTCCAACTTTCATTGCGGCGGCTTGATTGTTGTTTGCTTCCGTTCATTACGCCCTCGCTTGGAGTTGCTCCGCTCTCATCCGATCCATTGCCTCTTCCCAAGGCTCTCTTTTCCTTTCATAAGGTCCCTGCGGTGGTGGTTGGGGATGGAGGGGTTTATTCGGCTGTTGATTTCCTCCCCAAGAAAAATTAGGGTGCTTCCCCCATCCAGGATTGTATGTCTGTGAAAATGGATTGTTCTGTGGGAACCTCTGCATATATGCTTGCATTTCACATGCACTGCTCATGATTATGTAAATGGGGACTAGTGGAGGGGCAAACTTCATAAGAATGAGTGTTAGATCCACAAGTTACACAACTATCATGCATGACATTACCAACAGATGACACATTGGAAGCATAATTGGAAGTATTATTCATGGCCAACGTATCAAATCTTTGATTTAAAAGTGCAATTTGTTTAGCAAGCTCATCATTCATTCCTATTCCATTCACACTATTGGTTTTACCCCTTGACCCCTTTTGTTGCGAATTAGATGATAATCTCTCAAAAAGATCTTGGGCCTCTTCCGCAGTTTTGGCTCCTAAAGAGCCTCTGGCTGCGTTATCAACCATAGCCTGATCGGCTTGTGTCAACCCTCCATAGAAAGTTTGATGCAATAAAGGCAAAGGAAAATTATGGTGGGGACATTGCACCAAAATCATCTTAAATCTGTCCCATGCTTCATGAAATGCCTCAAAAGAGTCCTGTGTGAACCCTATAATTTTCTGTCTAAAAGTGGCTAACGTAGCATGCGGGAAGTATTTTCTCAAAAATATGTCATGTAATTCATCCCAAGTATTAATGCTCCTAGGTGGGAGCAACATGAGCCACTTCTTAGCATTATCCCTCAAAGCAAAGGAAAAACATTTCAATCTTAAGTGCTCATCAGTCACACCTTCTCTCAATGGAAAACTCGACACAATCATCATATATTCCCTCAAGAAGTTCAAAGAATCTTCAGAGGGGAGGCCATGAAATTGAGGTATCATGTTAAACAAATGGCCTTTTACCTCGTAGCTTTTTGTTGCATCATTCAACACAATGCATGACACAGACGTGTCCACCCGCGGCCTAGAGAAGGCATCCATAGTGGGTGCTTGCAAAGCCATATCAAATTCAAGTTCTTCTCCCTCGGTGGAAGAAGTTTCTAATTCACTCAAAGTTACCTCTGTCTCGGTGACAGAAGTTTCAGAACCAGTTTCACTCACTTGAGTAGAGGGAATGCCTCTCTCAACTTTGTCTATATCGTCGTTCAAAGGAACCAAATTAGGATCCAATGACCGGCGACCAAACATGCACCGATTAAATAAACTTGTTAAAAATCACAACAAATCCCCGGCAACGGCGCCAAAAACTTGATGGATAAAATTCCACTGTGTAATAAAAACCTTGCAAGTGTACAAGTCACCGAAGTAGCAATGTACAATAGTAAGGGTCGAACCACAGAGACTCGTGTGCTTTAACAAGTTGATTTAATTAATGCAAACAGTAACAAAAAGGGGTTTTTGTTTTTTGGTTTATTAACGAAAATTACTAATGCAAGAAATTAAACTAATGAATTTAAGAAAGCAAGAACGCAAGAAATACGGATTTAATCAGATCAAAGGAATTCACGGATTGGATTTCATAATTGTCTCCTCTCTATGCTAAGATTTATTAAATAAAATGACAATCTCGTTCAAAGATTCTTTCACTAGACTAAGGGTTGGAACGTTTGATGTTCGGATTGCAACCCTAATATTTCCGTTGTATTGTAAATTCCACTAGGTCAAAACAACACTCAAGAAATTCATTAAGCACTTTAGAAATAAATGAATCTAGGTTTCCTCGTATTCCGCTAGGTCAACAAGCAAACCTAATTGATGAAATAGTGAACTTTAAATAAACTATCCACGCTAGTGCAACAGTCTAAACCAAATAAATAAATTATATATATTTCAACAAATATGAACGAGAAAGTTTGAATCAATTAAAATCGTACTAGCATAGAGATTCGACAACTACTACATCCAATCCATGAAAGAGGGGATTTAACTACTCATATTTATGATAAAACTCACAAAGTATGAATAACAATAATGCATCAAATCTGAGAAAATAACAAAGAACCTCAAAAACCCGAAATCCTCCACTGCTTCCAAAACCTAGGCAAGAAAAATAGATTAAAAGTGCCTAATAATAATCCTAAAGGAAGTATATATACTCCTTCCTTAGTCCTTAGCTAATTAGGAAACAAAATAATTAAAAACCTTGAAAATCTCAAATCCGTGCTGACGTCACAAAAACGCGTACTGGCACGAGTCGTGCTAATTAGCACGAGTCGTGCCCTTCAGTCCAAGTCGTGAGAACGAGTCGTGCTAGACCCCCCATTCGTTCTGAGTAGCTTTGCTGGAAATTGCCTTGGTCTCCACTCGTGCTCACGAGTCGTGCTCCCATGGTCCACTCGTTCTGATTGGCTTGCTTGATTTGTGCTTGACTCCATTCGTTCCTCAGTCGTGCTCTGGCCTTCTTCAGTCGTGCTCCACTCGTGCCATATGCAGAATTGCCCCATTTTGACTCAGCTTTGACTGGCCTTCGTCCCTTGACCATGTTTGACTCCGAGCTTCGTCCTTTGACCAATTTGTTGCCACTATTTCACTGACAATTGCCTTGCACTCGTCGGCACCATGAGATTCCACCACCAAATACAAAGAAAATGACAAAACTACCCTTAACATGTATTGTTTTCCCACACAACCTCACATAACATAATTTCTCTCAAATACATCAAAAACTAATCTAAATACATCAAAATCAATATAAAGCATTCGGAAACATAGGTAAAATGATATGTATAAAATCCACTCATCAACAAACCTCATCCCAAATCCTTTAGACCCAAAATAGCATAAACCTAGATTATTTTCTACAAGATTTCCAACCCATTTCACCAACATATTTTAAGTTTAATTCTCTTAAATTAACTCCACCCATTTCTTACACTCTAAATCCACTTCTATGAACACTAACATTATTCTATGTCATTTACCCATTTTCTCAACTCCAAGAATAGTTTCAAAGCATTAAACAACCTTCATATTAACAAGAACAACATTTATAGTTAATGAGCATTTAAATGAAGAGAAGGGTCATAATAACTTACTTTAGCCAATATAAGATGAAATGATGATTTTCTTGGTTTGATGAACTCCCCTAAATGCTCCAAGCACAAAAGTACAACTTGATTTGAAAATGGATAAGAAATGAGCTTGGTAGGAGTCTTGGAAGGAGAAGCTTTCAATATGGATCTTTCATGGAAAATGATAAGGGAGAAGGAGAGAATGATGAGGAAGGGAAAGAAGGAGGATGGTAGAGTGAGGGGAAAAGTATGGGAGGTATGGGGGGTCATTGACCTAGGAGGGAAGAGGGGAGGGTTTTAAGGGATATGGTCCCCCCACCCTTAATATTCAAGGCTTTCACAATTTAAATAAAACCCCCTTTTATTCTCATTATTTATTCTACCCAATTTAACCTCCTCTTACTCTTTATCAAATTTCTATTTTTATATTTTCCCCTAGAACATTATTTTATTTCCCTATCATTTTATCCTAATACAAGAAATAAAGTATATAAAAATGGACACATAATATTAACAATAATATTAAAAGCACACAATATGATGCTAAAATAGTGCCTAGGGTTAGGGTCGTTACACTCACTCCCCCTTAAAGAAAATTCGTCCCGAATTTTAAAAAGACTTACCTTATGGATCAATAACAAAGGTTACCTCTCACGCATTTCAAATTACACTTTCAAATGGTTTCCTTAACGGCATGATTCTTCTATACATTTTCACAACCCGAATACCCTAGGATTTCAATTCCCTAAACTATCATTCTAATAACTCTCAACAGTTTCCCCACATAAGTCAAATCTGCCCAATCATCATTAACTAAAGAACTCCATACGTACGGAGGATCATACAAATATAATTTTCATACCAAGTTTCATACATTACCGAATCAATGCTAAACTAAAAACTGCTATTATCCACAATTCGCGGAGGTTAATTAAAATTCCCGAGTTTGAGAGGAGATCCATCACACATACAACCTATTCCTCAAGAATCTGAATAGTATTCTAATCTCTCCCTTTCGAATAACTAAATCCTCCAACTCTTAGGATCGGTAACAATCCCAAAAGGAAGCTTCAAAAGATATGGTTCCCCTTAATTGACGAAAAACAATCGTAACCACTCTCGGGTAGAATGTAAGAAAATTCCACTATATTTAAGTCAACTTCCTCGAAGCATACGCTGTTACTTTCCCAATTCTCATAATATCACCATCAAATTCTCCTTTAGTACGCACTTAAAATTTCACAAAGTCCCCACATCCACTAGGTAAGGTAAGGATCGGATCTATAAGCAATCTATTCTCTATCTCTATCAATATGATTCATCTTTATTACATCCCACGCCATTTATACCTCCTTTAGAATTAATTAAAGCAACGATCTTTCATTTTTCAAGAATTCCTTAAAAATTCCTTCGGTAGCACTTGCCAACCCCAGAGATCACGAACACAATCCTCGTAAGATCTAGGGAACATCCAAGCTTAAGACTTTAGAACCCAAAATTTGGAATCCTCTCAAGCCAACTCACACTTGCTAAACTCCTTAAACAATGAATTTCCACTAATGGCAAATACCACAACTCACAAATGATCCTCTCATAACTTTAAATAACCAAGAAGATCATCAATCATAACTACCATAAAGCCGTCAAGATAAGGATTAAAATTATGATTATCATACTTAGAATCAACACATGAGATACTTTGATGGAAACAAAATTACCATCTACTCCCAACTAGCACATAAAATTTCTAGAGAGACTTCTTATGCAAGTCTAACACATACCAAATACCCTTCACACTTTTAACCAAAATTTTCTGCCTTTAACGCATATATAACAAGTATACCACATAAAGGTTCATCTGTATCAATTACCAATGTAAACAATTTAGGCACAGAAAGGAAGACTCACTTCTTATGATAGTCTACCAATACACAACAACTACTTAACTCTCCAGGTCAAGTATATTTCAAAATCATAAATTGATAATCATACCAACTCAACTGGCAATACATGCTCAGCCATAACCACATCACCATCGTGGTAAACCAAAGGAGATTCGAGGTATTCTCTCATAAGAGCAGAATTCTCTAACAATAAAACAAAATCTCAAGCAATTTATGCCACATATAAGCAAAATGCTATGCCACACATAATAATATGAAACAGGATCTATAAAATATGACCCTTAACTTCTGAGACAGAAAATATACCTCTAAGGACCGCTGAGGGATATACCTCTCCAAGACTTCAAAACAAGGATTCAACTTTACACATTCACTTTTGGATTTCCTTCATTGCCCCTTTTCGTTCCACCTCTTTGCCCCCTTTTACCGGTATCCGAAGCTAACCTCTGATGAAATACAGGACAATTTTTCCTGTAGTGCCCCATTTCTCCACAATTCAAGCATTTCCCTTGCTTACTCCAACACTTGTCTTCAGAGTGACCCATCTTCTTGCAATATTTACACATCATCCCATACTGTTTGGATATTGGCCTAGACGAAGAAGCTACCCCAAGTTCCCCTCTCACACTTCCTGAAGTTAAAGCCCTTAGCTGTCCTCTAATGATTTTGGATCCTTGTCCTAGATACTTTAGTTTATTTCTAATCCCACCTTCAGATTTTCCACTATTTTCCTCAATGCTATTCTCAATCTTATATGCTCTATCTATGGCTGTCTGATAATTGATGAAGCTATCAATCACTAATTTCTTCCTAAACTCAATCCTCAAACCTGTTACAAACCTAAGAACTCTTCTCACTTTATGCGATACCAAATGAGGGCAACACCTAGCTAATTCCTCAAACCGGACTGAATACTGATTCACCGTCATGTTCCCTTGTTTTAGTCCTAAGAATTCAATCTCCTTCCTATTCCTTGTAACCATTGTAATAAAATAATCCTCGAACTGTTGAGTGAAATTATCCCAAGTCTGGGGCGTATGATCCCGCTCCCAACTTCCCTTCAAATTCTGCCACCACTGATCAGCTGGACCTTCAAGTTTGAAAACGGCATACTTAACTTTCTCTTCGTTGCGACTCTCCATAACCTCAAAGATTTTGTTCATTTTCTCTAACCATTTTTCTGCCTTTAACGGATCCGAATATCCATTAAAACTCGGTGGATTCATCTTCACAAACCTTTCCCATCCATCACTTTGACATCCCTCAGGTTGATTCGGAACTGATCCTCTAGTCTCCATATTCTGTACAAACATCCTGAATAATTTCATCATCTCTTCATTCTGAATTCCACCTATACCCATATCTCCTTCATTTCCTAGGACCTTTCGCTGATCATCATTGCTTCCGGCCATTAGAACGAACTCCTGCATTAAACACTCGGCGTCAATTACCACATATTCTCCCTTAGTTTAGACATCTACCCTTGACCTCTAAACTAAGCTCTGATACCAACTGTGAACACCCCAACCCGGGACCTAACGCGTGTCCTGAGCTTGAGAAGCTCAAACTAAGAAAACCCATCTTAGATTTTTAAAACTTTTATTTGCCTTTACAAGAAAACCAATTCTCCATTTTTTCCCATAAACAAAATCAAATAATAATATCTCCACTTGGAGGAATTTAAACAAATACTTTAATAACCATACTTGATTAATTACATTGAAAATCCTAATTAACATTGTTTAGCAAAAGAGTTTTCCTTACAACTTATAAAAGAGTAATACTTAAATATGACTCCCGACAACCCACTCATATATCTATCCTGACAAGTCCCAAAAGCAAGAGTCCAAACTCTTTCCCCGGCCTCACTGGTTCGGGTCACCTGTCTCAGCACAATCTAAAACAGTAAAAGGAAAGGGGTGAGAATAAATCTCAATAAGCTATTATGAATGCAGCAAGATGCCAAACAAGATGCAACACATAGCATGGTAGCACGTAACACATTATGAAAGCAGTAAACACCTTACGTTACCTTATTTTACCTTTCCCGTCTGAACAATAAGTCATACAACGTGGGAGTGAAACTCCTCTCTTTGGTAAACTGCCTCCAGCACATTCACCGCTTATAGGACTCATACTCCAGAGATCCATATAAGAAAATCAGATACTAAATCAGAGTATCCAACAATAATACCGCTATCTGTAAAGCTTTTGGCTTAATACAAAAGTATTCCCCCTAATCACCAAATCGCAGCGGTCTGTAAGGCTTTTGGCTCAATACAGTCGCTAGCACACCCACTCTGTGGCCACAGAGGGGAAAGGTCACAGGTATAATGAACCTTCAATCACTTATAGAACAAATCAATAATTGATTGAATTCCATTATACCCCCTGAATCACATATATACGTTCAAGCACATAATAGATACTTGAAATAAATCCACAATGGGGATAATAACATAACAACATGGTAATATATACTCATGTTAAATCAATACCATAGTGCAACATTCATTTAATACACTATGCATAATCCATCAATGAATATGAACTCAAGTAAGGTATCCATATAACCACATAATCCACACCGGGATACAATATAATCAACATGCCAGATAATCCACAACTGGGATACCATATAATCACCATGCCAGATAATACACAACTGGAATACAATACAACCATATACCAAATAATCCACAATTGGGATACAATATATTGATGTAACACATATACATTTCTAACCAACACAATAGTGTGATTATAGTCTCTACAGTGTTCAACTAATCACCAAGGTATGGGAGCAAGTAAGGCCACTCTAAACCATAAACCATTCATACGAAGTCATTACTCAACCTTGAATAATATTAATAAAAGTTCAAGACCTATTTCCCAAGTTGAACCACTTTGGTGAAGTCACAAATCAAGCTTATCCACCATTTTCTAATTAATATTTAACTATTTCAAATATTCCATTTTGACCAAATAAGACATCATGGCCTAGCCAAGGTATTCTACTTTAACTTAGGTTAAAAAGGATTAATTCCTATCCGAGTTGGACTAGGTTCTACTAATTTATAATGGTTAAAAGTCATGCCACTAGGTTGTTGGTAAAAATCAGCAAGAAAGGAGACTAAGGAGATTCTGGCACCATGGGCGACCGCCCATGCCACTTGGGCGACCGCCCATGCCACTTAGGAGACCGCCCAAGTGAAGTTTCAAAGGAATTTCAGTTACTGCCCTCATGGGCGACCGCACATAACCTCTTGGGCGACCGCCCAAGAGGAGTTTCAAAGCATCCCAATTTCTGTCTACATGGGCGGCCGCTCATAACCACTTGGGCGACCGCCCAAGACCCCTGTCCAGCAAGATCAATTTCCATACCCTTGTTTACCTAGGTTCTTTTTCCTTTTTACTCTTCCTAACTTTCATAATCACCAAAAGAATTTCCTAACTTTACAAACCTCATCCCAAATCCTTTAGACCTAAAATAGCATAAACCTAGATTATTTTCTACAAGATTTCCAACCCATTTCACCAACATATTTTAAGTTTAATTCTCTTAAATTAACTCCACCCATTTCTTACACTCTAAATCCACTTCTATGAACACTAACATTATTCTATGTCATTTACCCATTTTCTCAACTCCAAGAATAGTTTCAAAGCATTAAACAACCTTCATATTAACAAGAACAACATTTAGAGTTAATGAGCATTTAAATGAAGAGAAGGGTCATAATAACTTACTTTAGCCAATACAAGATGAAATGATGATTTTCTTGGTTTGATGAACTCCCCTAAATGCTCCAAGCACAAAAGTACAACTTGATTTGAAAATGGATAAGAAATGAGCTTGGTAGGAGTCTTGAAAGGAGAAGCTTTCAATATGGATCTTCCATGGAAAATGATAAGGGAGAAGGAGAGAATGATGAGGAAGGGAAAGAAGGAGGATGGTAGAGTGAGGGGAAAAGTATGGGAGGTATGGGGGGTCATTGACCTAGGAGGGAAGAGGGGAGGGTTTTAAGGGATATGGTCCCCCCACCCTTAATATTCAAGGCTTTCACAATTTAAATAAAACCCCCTTTTATTCTCATTATTTATTCTACCCAATTTAACCTCCTCTTACTCTTTATCAAATTTCTATTTTTATATTTTCCCCTAGAACATTATTTTATTTCCCTATCATTTTATCCTAATACAAGAAATCAAGTATATAAAATGGACACATAATATTAACAATAATATTAAAAGCACACAATATGATGCTAAAATAGTGCCTAGGGTTAGGGTTGTTACAGAAGTGGCTCCTCTTTGTATGGCAGCTCCAGGTTCTTTTGTATTTCCTGAGGGTATGGAAGTATTCCGCTTTCCCTTCTGTTGTGCTCCTTCGATGTCGGGAGAGCGTTGTATTGACTATCGTGTACCTAGATTGGTACGAGTGGCGTGTTGGGCAGTCCCAAGTGATTTTGGGGAGCAGGCGTGAGGCGATTCTGGGGCCCGATTGCCGTCGCAGCTATTGCCTTAGGAGTGCCGAAGCCTGGTCTGACCCTCAGGATGTTACGGGAGACACTTTGTTTGACTATGAGACCAGAGTTGACCGAGTGACAGAGAGAGGTCCTCTCTTGCAGACTCGCAGGGAGGAGATCCGAGCCAAGGCACGGGCGAATGAAGCCCTGCGAGCTACTGGATTGTTTGACTCTACGAGGAGGACCCCTAATCTCGGACTGAGAGATGCAGAGCTAGCTCGCGTGGAGCGAAAGAATACCCGCCGGGGATGAGGGAAGAGAGGAAAGAATGGCGAGGGGACAAGCGCAGATGGCGCGGAATGACCTCCTAGGTATCCATTCATTGCATTGCAGACACATTATTTGTTAAATGTATTAAGCTGTCTTTTAGCACGTTGTGAACTTGAGAGTAGACCGTGCTTGAACTCATCAAGAAATGTTGTAATCGTTAGTGATTTGTGATTTACTTTTAAAGCTTTGTAGAGATGCAAGATCCCTTGTTTGTGTTTTGTTTCTTTGGGAGCCTTGATGGCGTTCATCTTTGGACTTTTCTGTTGTATTTGCGGACTGAAGCAGCCTGGGCCTTGACGGCAATCCCTTTTCGCCTGGGTTTTGTATTCGTATGGGAGGTTGGATGATCCCTTGACAAGTCATTTTGACGGTCTTCTGTGGCTTCCTTGCCTCTTGTTTGTTGGCGTCGGGCTCTTGACCTCTTTTTTTTGTGTAGCTTCTGCTTGAGCTTATTTTATTTTTTTTGAGAGCCTTTGCTCGAGCTCTTTTTTTTTTTTTTGAAGCGCGTAAGGGCGAAGACAAGCCCCTGGCTTGGAAGTCGACATGGGTCAGTCGTTTGACGCTGAGTGACCTTCGGATGTCCTTTGATGTTGCCGCCTTCGTTTGACTTGGTCAAGGTGATGTTGGGGGCATGCTCTTGGAAAGTGTGTAGTTTGATGGAGGTCTTGATTGACATTCAAACTTTTGACTTTTTTGTGTATTTTTAGATCGGACCAATTAAGGTTGCCTACGTTCCCCCGGACTAGAGGGCTCAGGTCTGCGTAGTTCGACACTACAGGGAGTGCCAAGAGATGCACAGTTGTTCTTCTTTAGGCGAAGTATCTGCGAAGTTTGCTTCCGTTGACTGGATTCATGAAGGGATTGCTGTCTAGGTCTGTTAGCTTCATGGCGCCTCCGGAGAAGATCTTTTGAACCACGAAAGGGCCGATCCATGTTGGTTCCCATTTTCCCAGTGGGTTGGTTCGAGTGGGAGGCTTTTCTTTGAGTACCAGATCACCTTCCCTGATGTCTCGGGATTTGAATTTCTTGTCGAAAGCTCTAGCCATCCTGCTTTGGTAGGCTCGGACGTGTTCCATGGCCGATCCATGTATAAATTTCTAAAATTCTTTTCTTTCACATCTTCTTGCGGTTGACTGATTGACTAAAGAAAATAAGAAAGTAAGTATGAAAGGATAGGTTTTCCCTCTTCTGCTATAATTTGCGTTAGGGCTGCGTTGAAACTCTTCAAGGTTGGGGCTTCGTCAGTCCATTTCTTTAGATTGGGGCTTCTCTAGTCATTTTTGGGTCCGCATCGGGTTCCTCACAATATCACAAGATGGACTCAGTCTTGGTCAGATTAACCTCAGGATCACTTTTGCAGTATCAATCAGATTGGGACTTTTGCTAGGTCATCAGATTGGGGCTTCACCAAGTCACTTCTTCAAAATCTAGACTTCGCCTACTTAGTTCATCAAACTGGGGATTTGCCAAGCAAAGGGAAGTTTTGTTGGTTGAAAGCCTGCCACGAGCAAGTTCTTTGGTGTTAGGAGCGGGGTTTAATCATGACTTTAAGTCCAACATTGGAAGTCGAGACCCCTTGGCACTCACCAGAATGAGAATCTCTTTTGAAATCCATGATGGGTTTCACGCTTCATAACGTAATGCTTCAACGGAATGGGGCTGCATTAAGTGCATTTTGAGATCAGTCATGGTCAACCGACCAGTTTGGTTTTATAATCAATACGTTCGGGCCTTCCCCATGATACTTTTGTCAAGTCGGGGGCTTCGCAAGTCATTTGGAGAAGTATTCGTTCATGGATTCCTTGAGGTCGCTTTAAACACGACTCTCTCTTTGGGTGACCAGTCAGTTTGGTGTTTTGCCGTTATCTTGGATCAGACCATCAGTCGGAGCTCTATCAAGTCATCTCTTCAAGCCGGGGCTTTGCTAATGAAAGGATCTTTCCTCGCTTTAATAAAACCTGGGGCTTTGCAGAATTTTTTCCCTCAGACCGGGGCTTCGATAAGTCACATCCATCCTCAGAAGAGAGGTTTGGTCACTTTGACATTTGCTTTAGTCTTTGGTTCTAAAATCCTGTCAGCATCAGCTTCAAGTGCCAGAGTTTGAGAAAGGAACTTTAATCAAGACCCGAGGTTTAAACCCGATCTCAGCCCAAGAGGGAATTCTGGTCCACATGATGTCTTTTGGCAGCATTGACAACATCTCAGCAATAATAGCAGTTCAGTCCACACCCAAGGGATACAACCCCACCTTCTCAAAACCTGCATAAAAATCATTCCCCAACTCATTTCATATGTCCCAAACACATTTCATATACATCCTGGCCCAATATCCGCCACATTTCCACACAAAAAAAAAAAAAAAATCACCCCGAGGCTCAAGTAACGTGCCAAGTAGTAATAATAACAACAAATAATTCCCGTATTCTCCAAATGGAATAACGCTTTCTCCCAAAATGTCCCGTTATCTCCAAATGGAATAACGCTTTCTCCCAAAATGTCCCGTTATCTCCAAATGGAATAATGTTGTCTCTCAAAATTTTTCGTTATCTCCAAATGGAATAACGTTGTCTCCCAAAATTTTTTGTTATCTCCAAATGGAATAACGCCTTCTCCCAAAATTTTCTGTTATCTCCAAATGAAATAACGCTTTCTCCCAAAATTTCCTGTTATCTCCAAATGGAATAACGTTGTCTCCCAAAATTTTCCGTTATCTCCAAATGGGATAACGTCTCTTGTGAAAAAATCTTCGTTATCGCCAAATGGGATAACGTCTCTTATGAAAAATCTCCGTTATCGCCAAATGGGATAACGTCTCTTATGAAAAATCTCTGTTATCGCCAAATGGGATAACGTCTCTTATGAAAAATTTCCGTTATCTCCAAATGGAATAACGTTTCTTCCAAATATTTCTGTTATCTCAAAATGGAATAATGTTTTCTCTAAAAAAAAAAAATTCAGTTATCTCTGTTGGAATGGAATAACGTAAGATGACATTCTCGAAATTGTCAAATTCCAACTTTAGCTCCCTCTATCTCTGTCAAAAAGAGATAGCACCGTAAGCTTTAGTCTCTGTTATTTCCATCATAAAGAAATAACGTCATCTAGCTTTAGCTCCCTCTATCTCTGTCAAAAAGAGATAGCGCCGTAAGCTTTAGTCTCCGTTATTTCCGTCATAAAGAAATAACGTCATCCAGCTTTAGCTCCCTCCATCTCTGTCAAAAAAAGATAGCACCGTAAGCTTTAGTCTCCGTTATTTCCGTCATAAAGAAATAACGTCATCCAGCTTTAGCTCTCTCTATCTCTGTTAAAAAGAGATAGCGTCGTAGCTTTAGTCTCCGTTATTTCCGTCATAAAGAAATAACGTCATCTAGCTTTAGCTCCCTCTATATCTTTCAAAAAGAGATAGCGCCGTAAGCTTTAGTCTCCGTTATTTCCGTCATAAAGAAATAACGTCATCCATCTTTAGCTCCCTCTATCTCTGTCAAAAAGAGATAGCGCCGTAAGCTTTAGTCTCCGTTATTTTCGTCATAAAGAAATAACGTCATCTAGCTTTAGCTCCCTCTATCTCTGTCAAAAAGAGATAGCGTCGTAAGCTTTAGTCTCCGTTATTTCTGTCATAAAGAAATAACGTCATCCAGCTTTAGCTCCCTCTGTCTCTGTCAAAAAGTGATAGCGCCGTAAATTTTAGTCTCCGTTATTTCTGTCATAAAGAAATAATGTCATTCAGCTTTAGCTCCCTCTATCTCTGTCAAAAAGTGATAGCGCCGTAAGCTTTAGTCTCCGTTATTTCCATCATAAAGAAATAAATCATCCAGCTTTAGCTCTCTCTATCTCTGTCAAAAAGAGATAGCGCCGTAAGATTTAGTCTCCGTTATTTCCGTCATAAAGAAATAATGTCATTCAGCTTTAGCTCCATCTATCTCTGTCAAAAAGAGATAGCGCTGTAAGCTTTAGTCTCCGTTATTTCCGTCATAAAATAATAACGTCATCTAGCTTTAGCTCCCTCTATCTCTGTCAAAAAGAGATAGTGCCTTAAGCTTTAGTCTCTGTTGTTTCCGTCATAAATAAATAATGTCATTATGCTTTAGCTCACTCTATCTCTATCAAAAAGAGATAACGCCGCAAGCTTTAGCTTCCGTTATTTTCGTTAGAATGGAATAACGTCAGGTGACAACCTCCAAATTGTGAAAATTTCAGCTTTAACTCCCTCTATCTCTGTCAAAAAGAGATAGCGCCATAAGCTTTAGCTTTCGTTACTTCCGTTAGAATGGAATAACGTCAGGTGACTCCTCCATAAACAGTCAAAATTCCGAGGATCCTAGACCTGTTCCTAACTGTCTAGCGGATCCTGAACTACGATTATGGCTTGATTCCTCCGAGATACGTAGGTAGACTTTTCAAAAGGTCCAGCCATCTGACCACATCGGTCACCCCCTTCCTTCACCACTCCTCAGTGGTGCGTAAGCCTTTAGAAAGGTCCAGCCATCCGACCACATCGATCACTTCCTTCATTTGCCATATCCCCAGCAGGACCAGCCATTCGACCTCTTAGGTCACTTTCTCTCCTCCTTTAAAGCAAGGGACATGTTTCTCTTCGCCATTCCCCATCGAATCCTGAACTACGATCATGGCTTGATTCCTCCGGGATACGTAGGTAGCCTTCCAAAGGTTCAGCCACTCGACCTCCTTGGTCACCCAATCCCAATCCATCTCGGCAATTTGCCAGATTGGATTCTCACTTTTATCGATAACCCCACTTGCTTTGCAAGTACCGTTGCCGAGGGGCTTCTGTAAGTATCCAAATCTGGCTCATGCCTTCCAATTAAAGTTTTCTAGCAATTCCCCAAACTTTCATAAAGTTTAGGGGCAATTCGAGAACTTTTCCAAACTTTCCGAGCGAGGAAGGACCTGCCAGAAATAATAAATTTGGACAGGACCTCGCTGAAAAGAGCCTTCCAGTCTGCCACCTTGCATGTTTCTAGAAACAAGCAGTTGTGGCTACTTATGTCGCGCGACATATTTTGCCATTTCCATAAGCCTATAAATAGAGGCCTCTCTATTCATTTTAACACACAATTTCGAGCACTGTTACTCTGCCAAAACAGAAACTCAACTTTACAGTCCCAAAATACACTCAAAACCATCCTCTCTCATACCCTAATCCTACCTTAATCTATTCCTAAATATATATTGCCTAGGAAAATCCCCCGGGAGATAGAGAAAAAACCAATATTGGTAATCTCTCATTCCTTTATCCTTTGATACACTTTTATATACTCTTGTTCTATTATTACTTGTCATTTACATTCATTATTGTCATAAAGCTTTGATCTTTATTAATATAAGATCCATATTTCCTATTCCCCCTACACAAAGGATTCAAATGGAGATCCTCTCCCTAGGATGAACAAGATTTCACAAGTGACTTGTTCTAGGGATGATCTACCATATGATGATGTAATTCCCCTCTATTTTTATGTATATAAATGCAGTCTTTATTCATATTATTTCATTCCTTACCCTTGATCTATCTTTTCAAGGATTGTCCACCTTATGAGGTAGTAAGGACATAGAAAAAGCCATAAAGATCATCCCTTTTACATTATGTCTTTAGTTTAATGATACTCCTTGTATTGTTCATATAAAAAATGCAATCTTTATATTAAAGTTATTTCCCCCATGTCCCTAAAGATGAATCTTTTCTCCAAGGATTGTCTAAAAGATTCATCCTTTTCTAATATGTCCCTACGAATCATTATCGTCTCAAGATGTAGAATTGATGGACAAAGATTCATCCTTTTCTAAAAAGTCTCATTCTTGGACTTAAAGACAACCCTTTTTATCACATTCGACTAAAATCCCCAAGGAAAGTTAGGTTAAGACATACCAAGGCTTCTACGCTTATGATGGTTGATTAATCTAACGGGAGGGTAGATAAGTCTGTAGACACCCCATTCTGAACCCATCAGAGCAAATTAATACCACTCTAAGTCTCGCCTTGAGTCAAGAGTAGAAATCCACCATTTCGTCATGTTTCGTTAAGTTTTGACTAACGACCGTTAGTTTGGACTAAAATGCATACGAGATAACGAGGGAAGGACAGAATTGTCCACTGGCAGCCTTATCCCGTGCGGAATAGACGTGTCCCGCGCGATACTAGGCCCCTGCAGGCGTGCAGAAGGCAGTTTCCTCGTCGATTTCAACCTCTTTCTGGATAAAACCTTATCAATCCGGTCATCCAACACCCTATAAATACTTGAAGACTTTCGGTATTTCGGAGCCCGGACACTCCTGTCAACCTTAGACATTTTACTGGTTTCTCTCCCTGAATGATTCCTGTAAAATCACCTTTAAAACCACCTAAAGTTTGTTTATCAACCTTGTTGATCAACAAACATCGAAGCCCGAATCAAGGACCGAGGCGAAGCTCTGTCCGCATCAAGATTCGACTCTAAACTTGAGTCGAAACTCTGTTCGAGTCTCTTCACACAAGGTAATCTTCCTCCCTCTTTTTCTAATTGACTGTTAGAGTGGTGTAATACATCAAACCTAGGATCGGCCTAGAGCCTCCCCAAATCATGGGGACGGTCTCAAAGCAATCAATCCTATATTCCGTTTAACCTAGTTAAATGGATTCTTTTACTTGTTTCTTTAAAAACGTCTTTTCTTTGAAAACCTCTTTTTTTTTTAGCAAGACCGATCTCCGGATTGGGTGCAATGGGTACTCCTTGACCTTCCCATTCCATAACCTAATCCCCAAATCCAAATTCTTTTCAAATGATTTTTCTATATTTCCAAGTAAATAATATAGGTGGCGACTCTCAAAACAAACAAAAGTTCAACGGGGAAAGTGTTAGTACCCGGTCCGAAAAAAGGGTATTCCAAATACCTGGCCCGGTTAATTAATAAGAAACCCTAGCGAAACCCTAAAAAACCCTAATTCATTTAATTCGTCCGTGTACTGTAGCGTAGTCACTATCAGCTTGGAAGGTACGCCAGGCAGAAGTGCCGATCGGCCCTTTACCCGTGGTAGAGCCGATCGACCCTTTTATATAGAGCCGATCGACCCTTCAGCCCTAGTGCCGATCGACCCTTTAGAGGCCCAGCCCAAGTTCCGAAGCACTATAAATAAGTGTGCCCGGCTCCCATTCTCAACACACAATTTATTCGGGAGAAGCGAGATTACACTTGCTTTACCCACAGTTTTTCTTACTCTCTTCGAATCGCCCTAGATTCGACCTCAAAGTCTTGCTACAATTGGTAAGACTCTTTTCAATATTTTTGTTCTTTATTATTATTGTCTTTATTATTATTATTGTTTGCATGCTTAGTATATTTTAATTACTTTATTTCTTGCTTATGTCATATATGTTAGATTTATGGTTGTTTTAATATATTTAAATATGCAATAGCCGAGGATGATCTAGGGTTTCGCCAAGAAACCCAATGAATCTAGGAACTATTTCTTTCCTTCCACCTTAGTAATAATTGTCCCATGATCAACAATCCCCCAAGGATGAACGTTGATTAGTGCACCTTCCGAGGGCCTAACTCAAAGGTTCTAGGGTGTGATCATCAATTAATTCTTTCTCTCCCCTCCTCCTTATGCATGATCCCGCTTCTTCTATCTATTCCCGTAAACACCGCACACAACCAACACCCCACATGCTAGAAAGACCGATTCGTCGGGCAATAGGAGTGATAACGTTTCTTCTTACATTGTAACTTGACCCCGAACCCAATTAACTGTTTAGCCTTTTTTCAAAGCTTTGGGCTATATCAAAGTGGCGTGGCGACTCTCAAAATTAAACTAATATTTTAATATGGTTTAAAGCGAGTGTCACTAAATGAATATCCTATTTCGATCCGACTTATATAATTAATTTATTTCAAACTTCCGAATGCGCGTTGCATCGGGACGGGGTATTCACAGTGGCGACTCCGCTGGGGACTGTTTTGAAACTTTTTCAAACTAAGTGGGTCAGACTTTCGTTTTCCTTTGTGGTGTTGTATTTTGCTTTCTTTTTATTTTCTTTACTCTTAACTGTTGCATTGCATGCATTTCATGTAAATAAAAAATCTTTCTCTTTTTCCCTTAAAAAAGGAATTAGACTTTTTACCTCACACTACCACTAGAGTCCGTGTCACACTGCACAGACACCCTTTTACCCTTCGGAGAAGCCAAAGTGCGGGAAGTGTGGTGATCATGTCGCCTCCCTTCCGAGTCTCACTTGGCCATCCACTCATCAGTGCGCTTCGACTGCACGGTGGGAGCCTGAAACCTAACCCTTGTGTCACCCACTTTACTAGGAATACACTCCATGTGACCGGTTGGTTTAACTAGCTTTTTTATGTAGACAACTAATAAGGTCTTTATGTTAAGTCGCTACGAACCAATGATAAGTCAAGATCTATAGAGAGAAAAGAGCACAAAAAAAATTTGATTTCCTTTTAAAGGACGTGCTATGTAAGGTTGAGTGATATATTGTTAAAAGATCTTGGCCTATCATAGGTTTGTGGTACTTTTCATAAAAATCATGTTAAATGTCTATATGAGACGGTTAGTCGTTAGGATCCACCACTTTAGGACATTTAGTTAGTTGCGAAAAAGGGGTATCCCTTCCAACCAAGAGTAGGTTCTATAAAAAGTTTTTTGTAAATAAAATGCTTAACTACTCCTCATTTTTGGGATCCACTCCTTATTTTAGGACCCTCCGAGGTCCGCTCCTCATTTCTAGGACCCTCCGAGGTCCGCTCCTTATTTTTAGGACCCTCCGAGGTCCGCTCCTCACTTCTAGGACCCTCCGAGGTCCGCCCTTCACTTCTAGGACCCTCCGAGGTCCGCCCTTCATTTCTAGGACCCTTCGAGGTCCGCTCCTCATTTCTAGGACCCTTCGAAGTCCACTCCTCATTCCTAGGACCCTCCGAGGTCCACTCTTCATTTTTAGGACCTTCCAAGGTCTACTCCTCATTTTTAGGACCTTTCGAGGTCTACTCCTCACTTCTAGGACCCTCCGAGGTCCGCTCCTCATTTCTAGGACCCTCCGAGGTCCGCCCCTCATTTCTAGGACCCTCCGAGGTCCGCTCTTCACTTCTAGGACCCTCCGAGGTCCGCTCTTCATTTCTAGGACCCTCCGAGGTCCGCTCCTCATTTCTAGGACCCTTCGAAGTCCACTCCTCATTCCTAGGACCCTCCGAGGTCCACTCTTCATTTATAGGACCTTCCAAGGTCTACTCCTCATTTTTAGGACCTTTCGAGGTCCACTCCTCACTTCTAGGACCCTTCGAGGTCCGCTCCTCATTTCTAGGACCCTTCGAAGTCCACTCCTCATTCCTAGGACCCTCCGAGGTCCACTCTTCATTTTTAGGACCTTCCAAGGTCTACTCCTCATTTTTAGGACCTTTCGAGGTCCACTCCTCACTTCTAGGACCCTCCGAGGTCCGCTCCTCATTTCTAGGACCCTCCGAGGTCCGCCCCTCATTTCTAGGACCCTCCGAGGTCCGCCCTTCACTTCTAGGACCCTCCGAGGTCCACCCTTCATTTCTAGCTCTCCATTTCTAGGACCCTCCGAGGTCCACTCTCCATTTCTTGGACCCTCCGAGGTTCACTCTCCATTTCTAGGACCCTCCGAGGTCCACTCTCCATTTCTAGGACCCTCCGAGGTCCACTCTCCATCTCTAGGACCCTCCGAGGTCCACTCTCCATCTCTAGGACCCTCCGAGGTCCACTCTCCATTTCTAGAACCCTCCGAGGTCCACTCTCCATTTCTTGGACCCTCCGAGGTACACTCTCCATTTCTAGGACCCTCCGAGGTCCACTCTCCATTTCTAGGACCCTCCGAGGTCCACTCTCCATTTCTAGGACCCTCCGAGGTCCACTCCTCATCTCTTGGACCCTTCAAGGTCCACACCCTCTACTGTGGACCGCCCTAGGTCCAGTCTCCCAATCTTGGACCATTCAAGGTCCACTCCTCATCTCTTGGACCATTCAAGATCCACACCCTCTACTGCGGACCGCCCTAGGTCCAGTCTCTCTATCTTGGACCGTTCAAGGTCCATTCTTTGACCCTTCGTGGTGCTCTTCCTATACTAAGTCCACTCTCCTAATCTTGGACCATTCAAGGTCCACTTCTCATATCTTGGACCCTTTAAGGTCCACTCCTCATCTCTTGGACCCTTCAAGGTACACACTCCCAATCTTGGACCATTCAAGGTCCACTTCTCATATCTTGGACCCTTTAAGGTCCACTCCTCATCTCTTGGACCCTTCAAGGTCCACACTCCTCATATCTTGGACCATTCAAGGTCCGCTCTTCTTCTCTTGAACCCTTCAAGGTCCACTCCTCAATTTAGGACCCTTCGAGGTCCACTCTCTCTATCTAGGACCATTAAAGGTCCACCTTTCCACCTGAGACTCTTCGAGGTCCACCCCTCGTCTCTTGGACCATCCATGGTCCATTCCTCTACCTTTGACCACCCACGGTCTACATCCTTCAAGTTAGGACCCTTCAAAGTTCTACCTCTTATCTCTTGAACCATCCACAGTTTGCTCCCTTAGCCTTAAAACTATCCATAGTTTAGATCCTTTATCTCTAGCACCCTTCAGCCAAAGATCCACCTAGATCAAACCTCTCTCGACCCATATAGATCAAACCACCATCTAGGGCCTACCTAATCCTCACCCAAGACCAAATTAACTCACCTAGATCACCCTCATTTGACCAAGGATCGAGTCATCTTCCTCTCCTTTTTTCACCAAACGGACTCTTTTACATTCATCCTCTCTCTTTCTCTAAACTTAACCCTGGTTGTATCATCAATTGGGGCCCCCTTGAACTACGGTGACCTGAGACTCATACCTTAAATGGTAAGGGTTACGTAGGCAACTTCAGCCCGGTCAAACTCTCAAATTGTGGAGATCAACTATTTTTTCGGAGATGCCTTAAGATTAATTGTGAGTCTAATTCAACTCATTGGTTTGACTCTGCCGTATGTTCTTACGAATTCTGCATCATGTCTACGGAAAAAGCATTGAAGCCCTCAAAGAAGTCTCGGACATGAGGTTGGGAGTGATCAACCTCCTCAAAGACATGCATGAAATTGAGCGGCACCATTTGTCTTACATTCGGGAATACTTGAGAAGAGTTCCTCCCCTATTCAATTCGGGGTCCCTATCATCCACATGCTTATGGTTCCCCTTATGGTCCTACACATCAGCATTTCTCATTCAGGATGCCTGCTGTGGCTACCAGCCAACTAAAGGCATCAATACCCAAGAAGAAGAGCAACAAGGAACATTTTGATGACTTAGGAATGCCCAGTGGGTGAGTTCTTCGACTTTTTGGTGGGAAAGAATTTGATCGAGCCGCTCGAGAACTACAAGCCTATTAACCCAAAGGAAGACTTAGATACATCCAAGTTTTGCAGATACCACAAGTACGCTGGGCATACCACTGACAAATGTGTGCAACTGAAACGCTCAATTCAAAGATTGATCAACCAAGGGAAGACCCAAGGCCTCATTGATGAAGGAACCCTCGCCCTCCAAGGGAAGATTTAGATTCATTCAGTCTTGTAGGTTCTAGTATGTCTTTCTTATGTCCATTTTGGGCATTGATATGTAATGTCCACTTTGAACTAGTTACTTCAACAATAAAAAAAGGTCTTTCTTTCTTTTCTCTCTAGACTTGAGACATAATCTCGCATTACTTTCAAGAAGATTGTTTTATTTATAATTATCACTTGGTTGCTAATCTCACTGATAAACTCACCGGCTAATAAAGTAAACAATGAATGAATGCTTTGATTGGAGTAAACAACTCACCGTTCCTTCTTCATATACACCATCCCTATACACCCTTCTCTCATACACTCTTCCCATACTCCACCATATACTTTTCATACACTCCTTGTACATACCCGTTATACCTTCTCAAACATACACTTTCCCAAAAACACTCTCCCCCGCTTGACCTCCTTTCCATATGGTCAAGACAAGCACAAAGACCGTTGTTGCTCATCATCAGAAAATAGCTGCTCACGCCAATGCAAGATGCAAGGAGTTGTTCCTATCCTTCACAAGTGCTGCATGAATATCAACTTGAGGCTCACCAACCCCCCAATCTCGCGTCTCCTCTGTTTTTTCCATTTGATCGTTAAGCTTTTATTGAATATGCTCACATATCTTTCTCATGGTCCGAATATATTTTAAGTCGGTTAAATGAGTTTGCATTTATTTTAAATACTCTTTTGAGAATGCTATCCAGTAGCAATTGAAGTTTAAACCTCTCACCATAGGAAACCATAACCTTATCCTCACTAAATAATACCCTCTCATTTCAAGATCGACAAGTTTTGAGACCCTAAGGAAGAAGCCCATACTAGGGGCTCCCTCGACTCACAAAGGAAGTAATCACCTCCAAGCTCAAGAAAGGCGGAATGCAAAAGAAACTCATACAAGGGGCTCCCTCGAAGGGACCACCTCCAAGCCAAAGAGGGAAAAGATAAAACCATCCTAAGGCATACACTAGGGGCTATCGTGAGCAAACAAATCCGAAGGCTTTTCTCGATAAGAGGGTGTTTAAAAAAAAAAAAAAAAAAAAAAAAAAAAAAACTTCATCACCCCGAAGTGAACCTCCCATCTCAAAGGTTGTGAAAACGAGACATCGAGTGAAGGTCCTATCGTGATCAAGTTACCTGCTGAAATCACAACAAACTCGCGAGAAGAAGCAACAAAAATTCCCTCTTGGACAAATCCCGTAAACCAATTCCAAAGTCCATCCTCTCACTTTTAGAGGATTCCATCACCACCCTTGACCTTATCAAAATCAAAGTTAACCTCACTCTTAGAGGTTCTCAAGAAGCAAAGAACAAGAGAATCCCTTCACCTTAGAAATTCCAAACACATCCCTCAAGCCAACCTCTCAAAGAATGGCCCAGCCGACCTCTCACTTTAAGAGGTCATGTTAAGCGTCATCCAATGGTCGATCGCAACCCAAAGACCAGCTACAACCGCTACCGGATGGCATTCTCAAAAGATTATTTAAAAGAAATGCATATTCAGATTTTTGAGTCACTTGTTATCCTACGTGAGCATATTACATATTCTCTCAAAAGTTTGGGAACTCGTCCTATTCTTGAAATTCGTTCGTTCGACTCCTCAAACACCGTCTCGCAAAAGTCTCACTGGGGCTTCGCCTCTGTGCCTCTCGGCGGCCCTCCGGTAAAAGCAAGGAGACACGCGCCAGGGACTACTCCCCTCGGCTTGCGAGAACAAAGGAACAAAGAATCTTCACTTGAAGGAATGAAAAAATCTTTGGGTTATAATCAGTCAATTCCCACCTTTTCTTCCACCCCAATCTTTTTTCTATTTTTCATTTTTTCCCATGAAGGAGATCAATGCAACGGCAGCCCGCACCACAATTACCACCGAACAGAGCAAAGAAGCAACAACGGAACATCCCACTCCTTCTAAAGACAAGCCCAATTCCGACTTCTAATCAAAACAGTCATTATTTGTTTACTCATATAATTGGAATTTGATAAACCAATCGGTGAGGTCCATTCGCGAGCAATCAAGATATAATTACGAATAAAATAATTCTTCAAATGTCTCGACAAGTCTTCTTTTTCTACATCATAGGAAAATAGAGCCAAACACTTGTCTTTTACGTAGGGGCTTCCATACACTTTTCCACACCTTGTGATGCTTATACTCTCCCAAAAGAGTCAAACCCAAAAGCGAAAGTGTCATACACGAACTCGGGATCCATTCCCACCTTCGAAAAATGCGCCCTACACATATACATTTCCGAGTCTTGTCCAAATCGATTGACCATTGTTCGAAACGAGGGTCGCCCCGTGGCCGCAAGATGACTCTGTCCGTAAATAGGGATGCATTGAATCTCTCCAAGCTGGGGCTTTTGTTAAGCTGTTCTCTCAGGCTCTCTTCAGGTTTGCTCTGCATCATCAACTGGGGCTTCGCCATTCTCTTCAGGTTTGCTTTGCATCATCAATTGGGGCTTCGCTATTCATCATCAATTGGGGCTTCGCCAAGGTCACTTCATCAAACATTGGGGCTCCCCTCAACAAAAATGGGTCAACTATGTGCTCTAACAAAAAACGAAGCTCCAATGAAGTCATATCTAGCATGAAGGGCATCTCTTGTCATCAAGATCAGCATGTGGCAAACTCTTTGAGTTAGTTAGAAACATGATTAATCATAAGGCCTCTTTATCAAATAAACATGCTTTCAAAATACTGTCCTCCTTGGTACCTTGTTTACAAAAATCACTCTTTGGTCTCCACAAATTTTCAAACTCTTCAAATCTATCAAAAACGTATCTCTGTGACTCTCAAGATGACTCGGTCCTTATCTCTGGACATCAAACTTACCTAATCCCACCTTCTACCATCGACACTTACTCGGCCTCGCCTAGTTTAAACCAATAACCTTTCTGCTCAAACTGCCTTGTTTAGACTTACCGCAAATGTAAAACCCTAGCCTCAAGCCTAGGTGACAAAGACCTTTCTAAACCCTAGCCTCAAGCCTAGGTGACAAATCTCCTCTCTAAAACCCTAGCCTCAAGCCTAGGTGACAAATACATTTCTAAACCCTAGCCTCAAGCCTAGGTGACAAATACCTTTCTAAACCCTAGCCTCAAGCCTAGGTGACAAAGACCTTTCTAAGCCCTAGCCCCAAGCCTAGGTGACAAATACCTCTCTAAACCCTAGCCTTAAGCCTAGGTGACAAATGCCTCTCTAAAACCCTAGCCTTAAGCCTAGGAGACAAGACTCCTCTCTAAGCCTTAGCAATGATTATCACAATCTTTTAATCGCTTGGTTCTTCGGTTCGGGAAGCCATAATAATCCCAATCAATTCACACAACTATTCTTCATCAGTAAACAGTAGCCTAAGTCCTTTGGCAGCTACAGTTTCCCACATCTTCAAAGGGTCCGTCCCGCATTTCAGAGGTCTATCCTCCATTTCAAGGGTCCGTCCCGCATCTTCAAAGGGTCCGTCCCGTACTATCAAAGGGTCCGTCCCGCATCTTCAAAGGGTCCGTCCCGTACTATCAAAGGGTCCGTCTCACATCTTCAAAGGGTCCGTCCCGCATCTTCAAAGGGTCCGTCCCGCATTTCAGAGGTCTATCCTCCATTTCAAGGGTCCGTCCCGCATCTTCAAAGGGTCCGTCCCGTACTATCAAAGGGTCCGTCCCGCATCTTCAAAGGGTCCGTCCCGCATCTTCAAAGGGTCCGTCCCGCATTTCAGAGGTCTATCCTCCATTTCAAGGATCCGTCCCGCATCTTCAAAGAGTCCGTCCCGTACTTTCAAAGGGTCCGTCCCGCAGAAGTCAAACTCTCACAAAATCTTTGGGTGACTCCCCGGACAGTCAAATCTTAGAGGTGACTCCCACAAAAGTCAAATATTTGGCTTTTGATTCCCACACAGTTTTTTCCCACATTGCCCATACACTTTCTCTCAGTACGCGAATCAAGACTAAACTTGGTTTATTTGCACAACACACGGAGAAATCAAGACTACACTTGATTTGTTCCATCACACACAATTTTCAAGGGAAAAATCAAGACTATACTTGAATTTCCTTTCCACATATTATCTCACAAATCAAGACTACACTTGATTTGTTCCATCACACACAATTTTCAAGGAAAAAATCAAGACTATACTTGAATTTCCTTTCCACACATTATCTCACAAATCAAGACTACACTTGATTTGTTCCATCACACACAATTTTCAAGACTATACTTGAATTTCCTTTCCACATATTATCTCACAAATCAAGACTACACTTGATTTGTTCCATCACACACAATTTTCAAGGAAAAATCAAGACTATACTTGAATTTCCTTTCCACATATTATCTCACAAATCAAGACTACACTTGATTTGTTCCATCACACACAATTTTCAAGGAAAAATCAAGACTATACTTGAATTTCCTTTCCACATATTATCTCACAAATCAAGACTACACTTGATTTGTTCCATCACACACAATTTTCAAGGAAAAATCAAGACTATACTTGAATTTCCTTTCCACATATTATCTCACAAATCAAGACTACACTTGATTTGTTCCATCACACACAATTTTCAAGGAGAAAATCAAGACTATACTTGAATTTCCTTTCCACACACAACATATTTTCCCTCCGGAGAAGGCAAGACTATACTTGATTCTCCTTTCCGTACATCTCTCAATATTATTCGAATCGCCCCTAGATTCGATCCTCAAAGCCTTGCCACAAATCGCATCTTTGGCTTGAAACGCTGCACGGGTACTAAACGCCCACGTTTTCGAACTACGACTTGGCTTGATTCCTCTTGGGATACGTAGGTAGCCCGACGTGGGTCCAGCCACTTGACCTACCTGGTCGTCCTTTTTTGCGACTCAGCTCGAGTCCAAATCCTCACATTCACAAGATCACTTTCCTTACCTCCTGAAATCCCTTTTTTCAGGACGGATCCTATTCTTTTATCGTCGACCCCACTTGTCTTACAAGAAGCGTCGCCGAGGGGCTACTGTTAGTACCCGGTCCGAAAAAAGGGTATTCCAAATACCTGGCCCGGTTAATTAATAAGAAACCCTAGCGAAACCCTAAAAAACCCTAATTCATTTAATTCGTCCGTACCTGCGCCGTCACTATCAGCTTGGAAGGTACGCCAGGCAGAAGTGCCGATCGGCCCTTTACCCGTGGTAGAGCCGATCGACCCTTTTATATAGAGCCGATCGACCCTTCAGCCCTAGTGCCGATCGACCCTTTAGAGGCCCAGCCCAAGTTCCGAAGCACTATAAATAAGTGTGCCCGGCTCCCATTCTCAACACACAATTTATTCGGGAGAAGCGAGATTACACTTGCTTTACCCACAGTTTTTCTTACTCTCTTCGAATCGCCCTAGATTCGACCTCAAAGTCTTGCTACAATTGGTAAGACTCTTTTCAATATTTTTGTTCTTTATTATTATTGTCTTTATTATTATTATTGTTTGCATGCTTAGTATATTTTAATTACTTTATTTCTTGCTTATGTCATATATGTTAGATTTATGGTTGTTTTAATATATTTAAATATGCAATAGCCGAGGATGATCTAGGGTTTCGCCAAGAAACCCAATGGATCTAGGAACTATTTCTTTCCTTCCACCTTAGTAATAATTGTCCCATGATCAACAATCCCCCAAGGATGAACGTTGATTAGTGCACCTTCCGAGGGCCTAACTCAAAGGTTCTAGGGTGTGATCATCAATTAATTCTTTCTCTCCCCTCCTCCTTATGCATGATCCCGCTTCTTCTATCTATTCCCGTAAACACCGCACACAACCAACACCCCACATGCTAGAAAGACCGATTCGTCGGGCAATAGGAGTGATAACGTTTCTTCTTCTGTTGTAACTTGACCCCCGAACCCAATTAACTGTTTAGCCTTTTTTCAAAGCTTTGGGCTATATCAAAGTGGCGTGGCGACTCTCAAAATTAAACTAATATTTTAATATGGTTTAAAGCGAGTGTCACTAAATGAATATCCTATTTCGATCCGACTTATATAATTAATTTATTTCAAACTTCCGAATGCGCGTTGCATCGGGACGGGGTATTCACAGAAAGGCTCGTAAACCATTTTTCCCGCGCACCGTTACAGTTTGGCGACTCTGCTGGGGAGTGATAAATTTAAAGTGGCTTAAACTTGCATTAATAAAAAGAGTTTTTCAAATAAAAATAGTTTTTTTACTCAGCTCAGTATAGTCTCACACGAGACAACTCTTTGTCTCGCGCGAGACAATGCTTCGGCATCCTGTTTGTCTTCTGGTTTTCTCGTTCACCTCGAGATTCGAGATAAGAGTCGAACACGTAAAGGAGATTCCAGATTACATTATCTGCGGAGTTCTTTCATCTTAAGGCCTCCCTTAGGATGTAGAGCTCGAATTCATATTTAGTTTAAATAATTGATTATTATTTATAACTGCGTGCAATTGGGTTTTTAAATTAAAGTCCGGTCCAATGGGGATTCGGGAGTTATAATAAATTATTTATTTCTCTTTCTCTCTCATTAAATGAAACCACGACGGCCTGAGTCTTTCGAATTTGGGAGAAACGTAGGCAACCACTTGGTGCGACCATTATTTGTTTTTCTTTTAAATTTTCAAAAAAAAATCTCTCTTTTATCTATCACCTAGATTGATTCTCACACATGCACACTCATGCTATATCTGTCATTGCACTACATACCCCGATTAACTCGGGACCCACACTAAGGATGGATAACGGTAGCCGCCTAGTCGTCGGTCTCTCCGAAGTTGGATCATCCCACTCCGCGTATTCAATCCATCTAGATTATCATATCGCGGGGAGCCTAGCCTTTCAGTCCTGCATCGCCACATATCATGTAGCTTGTCTTTTTAGGATCACTCTGTGACCGGTCGGTTTTGACTCGGTGATCTTTCTTATTTTTGACCAAAATAAAGCCATGTAAAATTGACCATAAAGAAGAACTCGAAATAGTCCCTTCGGAAAAGTCCCTTCGAAATGACCCTTTCGGATTTGTCCCTTCAAAAGAATATAGTCCTGTCAAAAAAAAATCCTTCAAACAATCTTACATGGCTTTGTTTTACAAAAATCGGACTGATTACTTAGTCATTAGGTTTGGATAAAGACCTTAGAAACCCCTCAAAACGGATTCTCCGTTCCGACCAAAAATTAGGTTTAATAAAAATCGTCTCTCTGTGTGATTGTCTCGTACGAGACTACCTTTCCCGCACGAGACAATGTCTCTGTTTGCTATGATTGAGCCTGAACCGTTTAAGCCTTCTTCCGACTCGTTGGGGGCTAGATTTGATCCTGATACCATCTCTGCATCTATTCTGTCAGTTTTTCGAAGCTACTCAACCTCAAGACTCCCAACACAATGTCCGGCATCGATGAAATTTTGGGTAACGAAACTTTGTTCGAAAACAACCATAAACTGCTAGAGGAAGCCAATGATCGCTTAGAGGAGCAAGCCACCCAAATCCACACCCTCGTGGAAGAAATCCAAGAGCTTAGGGCTGCACTAGCCAATAAAGAAAAGAAAAAGAAAGATGATTCTTCCTCCGAAGAAGAGGAATCATATACCAAAAAGGCCAAGGGTCGCCGCCAAAACAAAAGCAAGAAAAAGAAGTACGGGCCTAGCTCGTCATCTTCCTCCTCTAACAATGAGAGTTACACATCCAAGAAAGAAAGCAAAGGGGAAAGCAAGAACGAACCCCTCACCATAGCAATGCTAGAAAAGAAACTTGCATCCCTTGATGTGAGTAAGAGAGCCTCGATTGTCAATCCATATCCAAGCTTCCTAGAAAGTACAAAACACCTGACATTGCAAAATTCAATGGTACTACTTGCCCCAAATCCCATTTGGAGACCTATTCTTGGGCCATGCTACCTATGAGTGTTGATGACAACTTGCTAGCTCAATGTTTTCCACAAACTCTCGATGGTGTCGCTAGAGATTGGTACATGACTCTTCCACTCTCCACAAGGCTTGATTGGCCATTCGCCAGTCGTACCTTCCAAAGGCAATATGAGGACATACATAGGGATGGCAATTTTGAACCGAACCATGGATACCCGAACTGAACCGAACCGAAGTTGACGGTTATTAACTGGTTTGACTGGATATGGGGCGGGTAATGGGGAATAACCGAAATGAAAAAGTGGGGAACGGTTTGGTTTTGGTATTAGCATTACCCGCCCCATTACCTGAACC
Organism: Adenophora triphylla var. japonica; assembly: GCA_022495995.1. NCBI lineage: Eukaryota > Viridiplantae > Streptophyta > Magnoliopsida > Asterales > Campanulaceae > Adenophora > Adenophora triphylla. The sequence goes on along the minus strand of JAFEMH010004487.1, from coordinate 116,709 downwards.
GAATGTTACCCGAACTGCTTATTTATAATTTTACTCTTATTCATATAAGTATTTCCCATGATATAGATGATAAATGGCTATTTCATAGTCACCTATAGCATTATTTTCATATCATTTACTTAGTTTTTAGTCTCATTTAGTTTGCATTTAGTATAATTTAGCCTCTTTTATATTGTATTCTAGATTTTATGCTTGTTGGTATTTTTGTTTGATTTTACAGGATTTTTGAAGCATATTTTGAAGTTCGAGGGGCTTAATGTAAATCTATGAAAATAGAGGGATCAAAAATAGAAGATTTCAGAAAGTTAGCAGAACAGCAGCTGCTCGGTCGAGCAACATCCCTTGACTCGGCCGAGCAAAAGAAGGCAGATTCTAATAGTTGCTGGAAAAGACCTGCTCGGCCGAGCAGATTCCTTGACTCTGTCGAGCACCCCCCTGATTCAGCCAAAAGTTGCTTTTTTTAAGAGATATGTACCTAACATAGAATGCCTATATAAAGGCTATTTGTACTCAGTTTTAGAGGATCCGAAAATGGTCAGAAACACATCTGAACCATGATCAAATAATATTTAGAATAGATATCAAAATACTCTAACAATATTATACACAATATTTAAAGTTTATCAATGATTCGTGACAAGTCCTTGTACACTTTTGAAGATTATGAATGCAATACAAGATTATTTCCAGCCATTGTCTCTTCTTTACAAGAATAAGTATCTCTTCTCTTACTTTTATTTCTATTCTTATTTCTTAGTCTTTTATTATGATTTCAATGGCATGAGTAATCCTCCATTTCTTGGAGCTGGAAACTCAATAATTTATATTCATGCTTCCTTTACATGTCATTTCAATTCTCTTCTTATTGATCTTAATTCTTACAAATAGGGAGACGTCCTTAGTTGTATAACTTTAGTTGATCAAGTGAAAAATCTTGATTAGCGGAATCCTAAGAATTGAACTAGGTCATTAATCACAAAGTATAGTTTAATGATCTAGGGATGATCCTTTAGTGGAGAATACGTGAGAATAATTTAGACTTAATGGATTTTGACTTATACGGTACCCTCGAGAGGTGAGCCAAATACTTGCGTGACAAACGGGATTACACTAAACAGACCCACGAGAGATAGGCCGGTGAGTCTCAAAATACGTGTGCTAGGCCTTCACCCATGAATAGTGAGCACAACTTAGCGTATCATCCTTGAATTATGGCATTTTCATCTTAAAACAATTTCTTCATATCAAACTTAATGCATTACATTTTGGAGACGTTCAATTTATATGATTTCAGTTAATCGAGAGAAGTACTTAACGGAGAATTTTGACTAACGGAACCATACGAAGGAACTAGGTGCATTATTCACGAAAGTAGTCTAATGGCCTAGGGGTGTTCCTTGAATGGAAAGTACGTAGACTTTATGAGCATAATGGATTCTTACTAACTTATGGGCCATCGAAAGATAGGCATAATTAGTGAGAATACAAATGCTACTTGCTTGACCGTGAGAAGTAGCATAGGCCTAATGTACCATCCTTGTTATTTTGATGAAAACTTTGATATAAAGTATGATTACTTGATGAATATATGTTCTAATCCCAAGAATACTTTTATTATTAGATTTAATCTATGTTAGAGTAGTTTGTATTTGTTTCTAGTATTTTCATGAACCAAAACCTATCTCCCCCAATCATATTTTTATATTATATTTCCGTAAAAACAAGTATCATTCCAAAGTAAACCTTGTCTCTGTAGGATCGACCCGTACTTGCATTAGCTATACTATTATAGCACTTGCACTTGCGGTATTAAGAGAACCGTTAAGGTTTGAAACGAACAATAGACATCATAATTGTTTTACCAGTATGTGTTAAATCCTTATATAAAATGTACTTGTAGACACCCAAATTTCATACACAACTATTTAATTTTTTTTATTGTAATCTAGTGAATCTTTCCTTATGTTTGGTGAATTGTGTCATACACAACTATTTAATTTTTTTTGAGCTCTTATGAATGTGCTTATATGAGTTTAAGTAGAAAAATTATCATTTATCAAAGTTAATTTTTGAGTTTTTTTTTTATCGCTAAAGTGTTTTAAAACAAAATATTTGTTTGATTAATTCCCCGCGGGGATTCCCCGATTAACTGCTACCCGTGGGGAATTGGTATGGTATGGAAAATTGATTACCCGCTGGGGAATGGGGCAGTTATGGGGCACAAAATTGAATTGGGGAATGGGGGTGGTACGATGTATAACTGCCCCAAACTGCCCCCATTGCCATTCCTAGAGGACAACTCTACTTACCGCACTACTAGAAGGGACCTCGAACAAACCAAACAGCTCCCTAGCGAATCTTTCACCGACTTCGTCAAAAGATGGAGGATTAAGCTGACTGAAATCCATGCGTTCTTAAGCTCCTCGCCATCCTTCTTCTTCATCTTATACGTTCCCTCCCTCACGACTTTGGTTACTTGGAATGGGCCCTCCCATTTTTCATTCAACTTTGTGTATCCCGACTTTGGCCCCGTGGCCTCCACACTCCTGAGGACCCAATCTCCGACATTGAATGATCTCTTGTTAACCCTCTTGTCGTGCTGCGCCTTCATCTTTTGCTTATAATTGATCATTCTCATTCTCGCCTGAAGCCTCTTCTCGTAAGTCAAATCAAGGTCATTGCAGCGCCTTTGCCCATTCCTAACTTCATCATAGTAAGTCACCATGTAAGTTAGCAGGGCCATCTCTGCTGGCGCCATTGCCTCTGATCCATAAGTAAGCGCAAAGGCGGTTTCTCCAGTTGAGCCCTTTACAGTTGTTCTTACATACCACAAAGCCGTTGATAACTCCTCCAATCAGGCTCCACCTCTTCCCTCCAAATTCTTGCACATGTGTAAGTGCTCCAATTTGAGATTGTTAGAATTTTCGTTAGAAAATTAACGAAAGTTATAACATTTCTAACAATTCCTAACATTCCTAACTTTTCTAACAAAGTGAGGGCAAAATGGGGATTGCCAAAAAAAGATAAACCAAGGAAAAGAATCAAAAAAGCAAAAGAAATAAGAAAAACCAAAAAAAGAAATGGCTGGAAACATAATCTGGCTGGTTAATTTGAATTTTAAAAAAGATTATTCCTCTTGTCCAAAGCCTGGAGCAGCATTTAATGAACAGTGCACGCTGCAGGTCCTATCCGCACGGATGAGATTGCAATTTTCAGAGGGCTATAAATTGAGCCCTCCAGTCACAAAAATAAGGAGGAACAAGAGCATAATTCATAGTATCTGGCGAATATACTCGAGAAAACAGTGAGAATTCTTTAAGAATTGTCACCTTTTTCTCTTGAATCTTCCCAACTTTCACTCACTCAAATCAAATCCAAACACTCTTGCATTCAAGCCTCAAACACTCATACATTCAAGCCAAAGCCCCAAAATACAAAGAAGATAGGTATAACCTCCCTCTTCTTACCCTAAATCTCTCATCCATGCATGCATCTTCAAACTACAAAATGTAGTTCATTCATCTTCTTGTCTTAGATCCAAGAAGATCACCATGGAAGTTCATCTCCATGGATGATCTTCTACAAGGATCAACATTATTTTTAAGTTCTCTTACTTTCTTGCAAAGAAAAATCATTTTCAAAACCCTAAAATCCCATTTTCAAGCATCAAATCTCATTTTCAAAGGATAAAAATCCCCTTCCCAAGCAAATGAAGTGCTTAGTCCTAATGTACCCCAAGGATGGTTTGGTATAGTTGATTCACCACTAAAATGTCAAGTGATCACTAACCAAAACCTAGGGAAATGGGGACAAGCATGGATGCAAAACCCCCCTTAAAATCATATTTTCTTTCTTGAGAAGTTGCTGTCCAGTAGCAATTTTCCAAGATCCCAGTCCATTGTCTTAATTTTTGGACACAGAAAAACTTGGAATTTGGTGTTGACTACAAAACACTTTTTGTAGCCAACATCAAGAGCTTTCCAGACATATTTTTACTTTATTTTTTGGGTGAGTAAAACTCTCTTTTTCAAATTTTCTTTTAGAGGCTAGTTCATCAGCTTCTGGAAATCCAGATTGCATATCTGAGATTTCCAGAAGGTTTTGACCCCTCAAATCTTCTCCAAAATGGAAAATTCATTCTCAAAAATCTTATTTAAGGTGTCTGAAACAACTTTTATTCTCTGAGTTTATCCAGATTATGAAGTTTTAAGACCCTTGAATCCATTTCAAAATCAAAGGTCCACTGCCTTTTTCATTCTGACAGAAGTGGCTCTCAACTTCAAAAGGTCTTTTGAGTACCAAATCTCAATCCAAAAATCTTCCAAAAAATCATGGGATCAGTTTAAAGTCTTAAAAAGATATCCCAATTTTTACTTTTCTGAGTTTCAAATTATTTTGGCCAAAACACACACACACACACACACAAATGATTTTCAGCTTGGAAGACTCGTTTTACGAGGCATTCCGGGTGCACACTAACGTCCTTCCCGGCGTGTAACATGACCTCCGAACCCAAATTTCTGATCTCGGGCATTTTTCAAAGTTTTGGCCCTTAAAACAAAAATGGCGTGGCGACTCCGTTCTTTTTCCCGGGTTTTATTTGGTTTTTTCAAAGAAACGCGAAAAATCGAATTTTTTCCCGCGAAATGACGACACATCATCACAGTGGCGACTCCGCTGGGGAATAAGCTTTTTCTAAAAAAAAATGATATTTGGTATATTGGTGGAAACCATTAAACTTCCCGTTACCGCCTCCTAACACGAGTCGGGGATAAATTGTGGTTTAACAATCCCACGTACCGGTATCATCGTTTTCCAAAAAAAAAAAAGAAGGAAAAAGCTTTTGAGGGTCAAGCTTCCGTCCCGGCTTTGAAAATCATTTGTGTGTGTGTGTTGATTTTTGCACATTTTTCGTGTTGTTTTGGCCGCCTCGGAAAAAAGTCAAAATTTTGACTGTCGGAATCATGTCCCTAACTGTCGGAATTTTCGTGCTTACATGCTTATGTGTTCATTAAATTTCAAAAAAAAAATTCAAAAAAAAAAAAGAGAAAATTTTCAAAAAAAAAATCATGCATCATATTTTTAAGACACATAAAAAAATTTCTATTTTACTCAGAAAGAGAAGATAGACTGCTTGCACACTACGCGCACGTGACCATACACTGCACACTACGTCCCTAACCCGGGGAAATCCTTGTCGCGGTCCGTTTGGTCTTATTACGCCTCTCGGACGAGCACAGGACTACCCAAACATCCCATGGAGCCTCGTGTCGACCATGCACTTGTCCGTGACACACTTTGTCCGAGACCCGGTTGGTTTTTAGTCTGGTCCGTGTCATGCCCTGTCTGTGTATAGACCTTTCCTTTCAAGCCTTTGTCGGCATACCGACTCAATATCTTTCGGGACCCTAATCGCCGAAGTTCCGCCGGTTTTCCGCCGCAGACTTTGACCAAGATATTGATCGGCGCCTTGACTTCGGCTCGACCGGCACAAATTATACACCGACTCCCAAAGATTGACACCGAGTCATCAAGGATTAATGAATATTCCATGCCTAATTACGGCTTAACCGACGAAAAGTCAAGATCAATTGTGGACGCTTATCGCCCAAATCATGCCGACTTTTCGTCGAGCCCCTGACATGATCTTGACTTTTGACGTCGCCTTTGTCCGTAATTTACATCGAATGCTCGTTAAGACTCGATTACTCGCCGACTTTTAGGATCGTTTTTCTTTCGGTCGGTGGGACCCGCTTGCCCTATAGGACCCTCGCCCGGGCCGTCCACCCCGGGAGGTCGAAATACATGTGGAATACGAGGGGCTTATAGACGTAGTGACGGGGCCCACCGATCCAGATCCAGAGTAGTTTGCGAAAAGAAGAGCAATCTTTTCCAACCGATTAGGTTAATAAAGCATGTTTTAAGTAAACGTGAACAAATAATCGCATGTTGCATGAGCCTAAAGCCCAAACACCTACCCTCCTTCCATTCCTGCATCTCGAACCTTCGTGTCCTTTCCCCGCAGCCTCCGCACAAAGCTTGGTTTCTGCACCGGTCATCGTTTGATTAGTTGGGAAGAGTCAAGCGCGTCATCGCCTTCGCCGTTTGTTCCGACTCCGGGTTTCGTAATGTCTCGCATCGCCCGGTAATGATGGGGATAACGTCACTCCGCCTCCCGGACCCCTCGACAGAGCAACAAAGTGGAATCGCCAGCGTAACGTATGAGGTTACGACAGAAACACAAACTAAACAGCCTTTATGGAGGCTATTAAGAGTCACGGTCCGGCCGCCGCCTCAATCCAGATGGCACCTTCACCGTGGAAGAAGACGAGGATGCCAACCCCACTCTCGCCGCCCGACTACACCAGGATGCCGCCACCCACCTCCTATGGTGCCACTACTGTAACCCATGCTCCTCGATTTTCGGGTCACCAGCCTCCCAACCACTGCACCACCGGATCCATGCAGCTCGACGGCACAAATCAGCTGGGGCAAAATCAAGCACGAAATGTCTTCTCATGGTTTGGGGCTATCTCGAATGCCACGCCTAATCGGGATCCCGCCACGCTTTGGAACCGATCAATCCGGCCTTCGCAAAGAACAGCTTAAAGGGCCACAACAGGCCTACAGCTCGGGAATGCCGCCACAACTTGGTTCTCGGGCTACGCCAGAGCCCCTCCTCGTAACAGCACTAGTTCACCAAGCTCCTCACACAAATCCATTCCTCACTCGAGACTTCTATGGGTTACCAAGCCTCCATCCCTGTCATCCGAATCACCAGACCGCAGCACCCCTGTTACACACCTTCACCACAGTACCATGCAATTCAACAATCCGGGACAGCCTCGCACTCAAGCCTACTTACGGGCCCCACTCTGGAAATCCAAGTTATCCGGCTACATCGGGGCTACCTCCACCTACTTTGCCAGTTGAAAATCAACAGCAGGCCGCAAGGTTCTATCCCTTCGCCCAAGCTCCTACTCATGCTCCCTGTGGTAACTCGGCCGTGACAGGTTTTCACCTACGTCCCCGGATCGGCCGTTCCCTCCACCCGCCCGCTCCAGCTGGTAGCTCCTCTCTAGCTCAGCCACTAGCTTGAATGCCATGGCTCCGCCACAAGACCCTCATCCGGCCCGGTTCATGGAGCAACACAAGGAAATGAAAGCGCAGATCGCCGAACCGACCGCCAAGAAGCTCCGCCTTCCGGCCTACTGCACCCGACTCCATTGTTCCTCCGCCCCACAAATTCGTGATGCCTAATCTGGATCTCTTTGATGGGACTGCATGCCCGAAAACCCATCTGGACACATATACCTTGGCAATGAAGGCCAAAGGGTGCACCAATCGCCAGCTAGTCGACTATTTCAGCCTATCCTTGAAGTCCAAGTGCCTTAAAGTGGTTCTTTCGTTTGAAACCCGAAGCCGTGGCTACATGGGACCAGATTACCAATGCCTTCACAGAGAAATATAAGGCCAACTTGGAATGGGAAACAAATAGGGTTGACCTACAAACAACGGTGCGGCCCCGATGAGAATGTTGGGGACTTTTACAAGCGGTGGAAATCGAAACTACTGAAATGGCCATCCCTCCTTCCGAAGAGGAACAACCGGACATCTTCCACCATGCTTGAAACCACATCTCGAGAGCCTCCTCGCCACTTCCCATACTCGACTTACGGGCCATGGTTAACTCTGCAGCCTAAGTTTGAAAAGGCCTACAATCGCAACCGGCCGCCGCACTCGCCTACGTATATCGGGCTCCTCCCGCAAACACCGCCTCGCTCCCGCTAAAGGAAAAGAGATGATTCACTACGCGGGACAGAATGTAACAACACGACTCCTTTTGCTCCCGTAAAACCAAATGAGCCTGCACCACGGGTCATAAATCTTGAAAACTTTGGAATGCCTCTCGAATGACATCTTTAGGGGACTCGGTGAAAGAAGGCTTGCCGCGGCCTTTGGAGAATTTCCAACCCAGAATCCGAATGCTCCCGTGGATACTACAAAGTATTGTGCTTTTCATCAAGCTCACGGACATCCGATCGACAACCGCTTCACTCGAAAAAGGCAATCCAGGGGCTAATAGAGCAAGGAAAGTTGGAAGGCCCCGAAGGGCCTAATACGCCAAAAATCCTCTCGCCAAGGAACCATAATCAGGTGAATATGATTGAATGCGGAGAATCTTCGCATGCCCAGGAAGATGCTGATGAAGGTCCCCAAATACCCGTGGCCAACCTCGTCGAGGATCCTGAATTCGGATTCCCCCTCAGCCTTGAGGACATTGAACGGATCAACCCATCTTGGTCTCATGTCAGAGACTCCTTGCAAGAATACGAGGCTCGCTATTTCTCGGATGAAGGGAAGGCCAATACCGAAGAGCTGGGGCTGTTCCGGTCAAAACATGAGAGGACCATTTACACAAGATGGTTAGAACAATCGAGAAGAATTGAACAAGAAAGCTTCCGGCGAGCGCTCGATCGGGGGCTTATCAAAGAAAGAGGCCGAAGAGCATCTGGAGCTAATACACTTCGCAAACCGGCTATTGGAGAAGTCGAATACGATCCCGAAGGCAATGAAACCGAAGAATCAGAAGAGGAAGAATCCTTCTACATTCTACTCGGTGTCAAATACGTGCCACCCCCTCTCACTCTTCCCCCGCAGCTTCGGGAGGAGAAGCCGAGTCACAATTACCACTTCCGGAATGGGAGCATATGACAATTTCGCGGCCGCACGCACCCATATTCCCTAACGGGTTTGATCGGCGTTCCCTCTCCGCCGAAATCCCGGTAGTATGGGAAGAAGATTCCGATGACAGCGATGATGATGATGATGACGAGAGTGAAGAGTCAACCGAGGCCCCGCATCCGGAAACAATCTGGAACAATCATGCCGGAAATGAGCCCATAGGAGCCAGGCACAATGGTTGGTTGTCAGCAAGTAACGATGAAGGACCACCGGAAAATGCAAGTCAAATGCCAGTAGGGGTGGACCCCCAAGAACTGCACCTCGTAAGATGTACATGCGGTCAATGTCCGGATACTTCAGAGGATGAGGGACAGCAAAGCCCGCGCCCAGATCCGTACGTATCTGAAATCCTAGAGCACAACGTCCCTTATAAGAACCTGACTGGTGAATGGAAAGGGTTCATTGAAGCACTGGTCGAGCATGGAGGTTTTCAGCCACCGGAAGATGAAGAATTCGTAAACGTCATCGGATCCTTTTCTTCTTTCCCGAGAACGGATGGCATAACAACCGTAAGGGTCACAACCGGGCCGCTCGAGCGCAGCGAGTGCCTGCAATCACTAAAAAGGGTTATTGATCTGAACGTCTCCCCAGTGGCCTTCATACCTATGAATCCACATGACGCCTTCCTAATTGCTCCAGTGCCCGACAATGGACCCCGGGTGCTCCTTATTTGGACACAGATCTATCGAGCTGCTACATCAAACTTCGAAGGGGAACGTTGCCTATCCTTCACTTGTGGCTGCCCTACTTGCAAGATTGAAAGAAAAAGGATATACGATGAAATGGAGGCTGATAGCCATAACTCTGTGGGCCATCCAGGGGATGAGATCGAAAAGCCCCCGAGCCCCAACAATAGCGACTCTTGTTGCATGATAATTATGAGCAAGGCCGGCCATGAGAGTGAATCGGAGGACACCCTAGCTCTGTGGGCCATCCAAGGGGCAACAACACAACCCCAAACCCAAAAGCCTCGTGACTTGGGAAGCGCTTATAAGGGCCGCCCAGAAGGAGCCAAGATACCACCTCACTGTCGCTAGACTCCGTTAGAACCAAAGGGCCAATAGCCAAAAGTGGCTCCCCGTTGACCTTAGCAAGATTGAGGAAATTCAGCCAAGAGACAACCGAGGAGGAAGTTAACCCGTTGACCCGATCCGGGCAAATTTTCCAAGGAAATCCCAAGGCGTATAAGAAGGCCACAGATCAAGCACCGAAAGAAGATCGCCGCCCTATGCTAAGACAAATGAAACTCCAGACCCCGAGAAAGAGGATCCCGTGCTCACCCATTGAAGCAAACACAGCCAACATTTCCCTTTGGTCTCTACTCACTTCGTCCTATCCCCATAAGCCGAAGCCGGAAGAAAGCCCGGCCCGCACTCTAGTCCCTATTGATGCTACTCCCGATGACGTGGTACGGTGATTGGAAACATCCACTACGGGAACATAATCACTTTCACAGATCTCGACCTCCCTCAATTTGGGGCTGATCATAACGGGCCTCTCTTCATCACAGTCCAGTTGGATGAACGACGCCTCCCTCGGGTCCTGGTTGATAATGGGTCCGAAATGAACATTCTTCCGGCAAAGATCATGAGCCTGCTTGATATCAAGACTACAGACTTGAAACCTTCCTCCCTCACAGTCAAAGCTTACGACTCAACATCTCGAGCGACCCTTGGAGTCGCCACTTTAGACCTCTCGGTTCGGACAGTAAATTGATACCTGTGGAATTCCAGGTTATTGACATCCCAATCACTTTTAATGCCTTATTGGGAAGACCTTGGCTGCACCAGGTCAAGGGGGTCGCCTCAAGCCTCCACCAGTGTGTGAAATTCGTCTCGAATGGGGACCTGACAACCATTTATGGGGATTTAGTCACCTTGGAGGGCACAGATACGGGCGGAATACCTATTCTGGAAATCAAACCTGACGAGGAAGGTCTCATGCTAACGGGCTTCACGGTCGAGCCTCCCAAGGCCCAAGTGTGCAACATAGATCTGACGGTCACTCGGGATAAAATCCCACCGGTCTTGAAAATGATGAGAAAAATGAGCTATCTACCTGGCCTCGGTCTGGGGAAACACCAACAAGGAACTCACAAACTCATCGAGGTGAAAGGACAGAATACTCGCCATGGCCTGGGATATGAGGCCTCCTCAGCTGACACCGCAAAGGAAAAGGATTTGAAGCTGCCACAGGAAGGGTCCCGGTCGACGACCCTAAATCTCTCCCCTTCAGTCCTAATTTGGCTGACTACTTTGTAAAGGGTCCCACACAACCAGGAAACATCACAGAGCCCACTCCTATGGCAGGGTGGCCAAAGCTACAAGACAGCCTCAACAAGTTCAGGGGAGCCAAAGCTAACCCGGTCCGCAGAATGTTCCTGGACCTACCCAAGATACCTGGGGCTACCACTACCATGAAGAGTGAGTATACCTTCAGAGGCGTGCCTGACCTGGTGGAACAGTTCGAGAAGCTTACCACCCCAAACCCGATTGCCCAGAAGATCCGAAGCCCGAGTTCGAATTGACAAGACCCAAAAGCTAAGGCCACGGAATTTCCCTCGATGATTGGGATGGTGCAGTTATGCAAAGAATTGTTCGAAGAAGAAGTCCAGGTGCCGGATTCTGATTGATCTCGGCTCGGTCCAAGAGATGATAGCAGCAATTGAGAAAGGAAAACAAAAAACAAGACAGTTCCCGAGTGATGAGGCCACCAACAACGAAAGCCGCTAAAAAATTGGGAAAACCTCTCAGGCCCGTCCGCGACCAAGGAGGAAATGATCACCAAGCTTGGATTGGTCCCCCGTCCCTTTGTGTCAATCTTGGACAAGTCCTCCCAGTCTCTCTTTGTTAAGATCGAGTCTCTAGGGTCGTCCGATGGCCTTACGCCTGAAGACTACGAGTCTGTAGCAAGCGCTATATTCCTCTTCGTTTTCAATGAAATGACAAACCTTTCTGAGTATCCCTTGATTGCCACTTTAACTAATGATGAATTAATAAAAAAAAAAACTTAATAATAATTCATTAGATAAAGAAGCAGACACATTAAACGAAAAAAAAATCAAACAACAAAAAAAAATCTTTAAGCAGGTTGTCCGGAAAGAGGAAAATCGAGCCCAAGCTGCCGAAGAGATTTTGACAAGTGTGAATCTGGGAACTGCGGAAGAGCCTAAAGAGACGCAGATTGGTGATTTCTTCGAAGGAATTGGAAAGGATGCTCTGCAAAGTCCTACAAAATCCTCAACTCAAGGAAAGTAGCCCTCTTCATCAAAGAGAACATCATATGCAGATACGGGTTGCCAGCCGAAATCATTTCAGATAATGGATCCCACTTCGAAGGGGAATGCGACAGACTGCTGGCAGAATTCAGAATAACCCGTCACAAGTCATCTCCTTACAGGCCCCAAACCAACGGAGCCGTCGAAGCAGCAAACAAGACTCTGGAAAACATTATCCGGAAAATGGCTGTCCAAGGCAGAGATTGGCCCGAGAAGCTACACCTGGCACTCTGGGGCTACAGAACATCAGTCAGAACGGCAACCGGGGAAACTCCGTTTGCCCTCACATACGGAATGGAAGCCGTACTCCCAATCGAGCTAGAGATCCCCTCGCTCCGTATACTACTGGAAAGCCAGATCAACGAGGTCGAATGGCTCCAGAGTCGCCATGACAAATTGGCCCTGCTAGATGAGCGACGATTGAAAGCCATGGAACACATCCGAGCCTACCAAGGAATAATGGCCAGAGCCTTTGACAAGAAAGTAAAGCATCGGGAGATTCGAGAAGGGGATCTCGTTTTAAAAGAAAAGCCCTCAGTCCGTATCAACCCCCTCGGCAAATGGGAGCCTGTATGGGTCGGGCCATACGTCATCCAGAAGATCTTCTCCGGAGGAGCCATGCAACTTGCAGACCTCGACGGGAATCCCTTTGTACACCCAGTGAATGGTGACAAGCTGCGCAGATACTACGCGTAAAACAAAGAAAAAGAAGTCAAAAAAAGAGTGCTAAAAGAGTAATACCCAACTAGGTTGAAAACCCGAAAAGGGCGGCCTAGGTAAAAAACAGGGTTGCACCAAAAAAAAACAAAAAACAAAACAAAAAAAAAACAACAAAAAAAATCGGGTTGAACTACGAAGACCTGAGCTCCTCAAAATGAGGGAAACGTAGGCGGCCGGAAACGGTTCGGTCTAAAACACAAATAAAAGTCATACTTTGGCATCAATACAGCGATCGAGACCATGAAAGCGTCTCGAAAAACTCTAAAGCAATTCAAATATTCATTACAAGTTAAAAGCTTTTTGATGAGTCTAAGCCCGATTCATTCCTACAACTGGCAACCTGCTAAAAGAAAACTAAGATACATAATCAAACTAATGTGTCTGCCATGACAAGAAAGGGATACTCGGAAACCTCAGAGTCACTCCATGCCACTCGAACTGGCCTCTCCCCTCTTCTTTCCCCTTCGAGTCTTCTTTTTCTGAACCGGAAAAATGTCGGTCTTCCTCCTACCAAGCTCTGGTGTAGAAACGGGATCTATCAAACCAGCCTCTGCCAGGGCCTTAGTAGCCCTAGCGTCATCTCTCATCTCCTGTAGCCTAGCGGGTAGCATAGGAGCCCTCCTCTCCTGTCTCTTGACGTAAGCCTCATAGTCGGTCACAGCGTCTCCGCTCCTGTCATGAGGGTTGGCCCTCGCCTCGGCCCTCCTCCTCTCAGAAACAGTCAGGTCCTCCGCACCCACAATGGCCTCACGCCGCATCAAAATAGCCATCTGAGTCTCCCCCAAATGCCTCTCGTACCAATCCAGGTACCAAGTGGTCAGGAACACCGGCCTCGGACGCCTGAGGATAACCCGAGGAGGAAAAACGTCATATCTCCATGCTCGGGAAAGAAAGGGAAACACCGAAGGATCATCCATAAAAACAGGAGCCACCACCCTGATGGCTATATCATCAAAGTTCTCCAAAGGAACCTGCTCCAAGCCGAACTGTCTCAGAACCAAAGACGGAATATAGAAGGCTGGTGAGAAAAACCCGGAAGCATGACATGAGGGCCCGTCTGAAGCACTCTGCGAGTCTCCACCCGCCAACAAGGCAGCGACCATCTGATATCTTAAATGCGGCGACCAGCCATCCAACGCTCCCATGAGCCCCGATCATCGAAATCACAAAGAACCCCCTCCTGGCAAATGTCCAAGGCTTGATCATGTCGGGAGTTTCCCGAAGAATCCCCAAACGCTCCATCAGCCACAGGGTCAAGAGGAACGGGCTGCCCCCGTGCATATACCGCTTCCCGGTAGCCAGTCTATCGAGAGCATGAAAAGTCTCTCCCAAAATCAAAGGAACGACATCTCTGCCCAGGCGACAGTAAACGACAACATCCAGCAAAGACCGATGGCAAATCCCAAAGGAATAGACCATGAACAGGGTGCCAAACATATAAAGTGCAAAGGCATCCCAATAGGCATCATCCACCAAGCCTAGGCCCCTAAATCTATCAGGGAGACTGGAAATATCAAAATGATCGAGACCACGGATCATACCTTGCCACTACAAGAAAAACGGCAGTTACTGACGGAAAAATCCGTCACTAAATGCCAAAAATCCGTCACTAAATCAATTTAGTGACGGATTTTAGACAAAAAAAATCCGATGTTAAAACGTGCGTCACTAAATTTTTTGACGGATTACTGACGGTTCTCAATCAGATTTAGCGACGGATATTTCCGTCACTAACGTTTTAAAATCCGTCGATAATTTGGTAAAATAAACGACCAATTTAAAGCATTATGCCGACGGATTAGTGACGGAAAATTCCTTCGCTATTTAAACGGTCGTTTTATTTTTTGAACCATTTTCGTGACGGATTATCGACGGATTATTCCGTCGTTATTTAAATGGTCATTTTATTTTTTTGGACCATTTTAGTGACGGATTATCGACGGATCATTCCGTCGCTATTTAAATGGTCGGGTTTTTTTTTGGACCATTTTAGTGACGGGTTATCGACGGATCATTTCGTTGCTATTATTTATGATGCTGTAATTATTATTTTTATTATTAATATTACTGACGGAATATTCCGTCACTATTTTTTATCTTTGTAATAGTAATTTTTATTATTTAATATTGCGACGGATTATTCCATCACTAAAATATATGAATATTTTTATCATTTTTTCTGATCCGGAACGGGGATACCTGCTTCATATATCGATGCATTATTAATTCCAAAACGTCGTCACACTAAATTGATATAAAACAACCAAAAATATTTAATATTTCAAATTAAACATACTAGCCAATCATGTTATAACATTCGTTCAACATAAAACATAATACTAAATGTTTTGAAGTATCAATAACTAAAAACAACTAAAAGACTAAAGAGTGCGATCCCGAGTTGTGCTATTGACACGCTCTAGCACTTGATTTAGTTTTCTTTGAAAATCATTTTGCATTTTCGCTAGCTTTTCCTCCGTAAGTTTCTTATCATCTTCTAATTTTTGCTCCAATTGCTTCCTTTGTTCTTTCTCTTCCATCAACTCATTTTTCACATTCATCATTTCTGTCTCATACACAGCTTGCTCGACACCCGTTCCTGGTATAAAAGAGGCTTTACTCCGACTGTCGCTAGCATAGGAGGAGCTCATAGAACCAATACCAAAAACACGTTGCTTTTTAACACCCCCTACAAGCTTCAAATAAACTTCATCTTTTTCTTCGGTAGTTAAATCTCCATCGTTTTCAACTGATGCCTCGTTAATTAGGCGTTCATACTCCATCTTCAGAATATAATATATCTTATTATAAGCAATAATCACAAAAAATAAACAAATTAATACACTTATAATATACTTACACAAATATTCTTAGAATGGTCATCCGAGTATGTGCCATCTTTACGCATATGCATTTGTTTCTGAAGCTCGAATAAAGTAGGCTTGCCACCTTCCTTTCTTTTTTGCTGCATTACAAACAAGAATATTATGGAGATAGAAAAGAAGTCAACAAACATTTCAATATCTTAATAATAGCAATCAGATTAAGGGGAAAAGGCAGAAAATATACATCCATTAATAAAAAAAAATTAACAAATACAACTTCCTATTCCCCTAAAAAAGAGTTACAACAGTTTTATAGTAATTATCTAACTTTAAAAGATGTACTCGTATACTCTCCAGTATCCCTGTACATTACAGTTTAAAGAACTCAAATAAGGGTACAAAATTGATCATATACCTTATTATGTTACATTAGATTTTCATTCTAGTATACATCTCTGAAGGTTCCATAAATAAAATTAGGAATTTTTTTTTAAAAGACGACCTCTATTGCAAAACTAAAAAACTTCAGCTAACTCTAGGATAACTCATAATGTGTTTCTTTCCTTCTACTCTCATTTAGCAAAGGACATACATATATCACAATATAGGCCCATTCAGTTGATATCAGTACCAATGCCTTAGCTTGACAGAGAAAGAATGTACTGTATGAAAACATTCAGATTGAGATAAAAACTGATGCATAGGTCGTTGTTTGACAGAGGCAGAATGAATTGCATCATTTTCATTGCATTCATAGAAATAGAAACTACTCATAATGGCATATGTGCAGCAGAACAGGTCTAACAGCAGAACAGGTCTCACAGCAGATTCAATACTCGTTCAAGGAGTATGAGCTGGGAAAGAGCAACATAAGCTTTAATGATATGCATAAACTACTTACGTTATCCAGGTTTGCATGGATCATCACTAAGCTTTAAAGACAAAACTACAGATACAAAAATCAAAAGATCACCCGAAAACTTGTGGCTGTATCAAGCAAGCTAAAACAAAAGCCACCAGAAATAATATCATAACTATACCATACAAAAGTGAAGAATTTCCAACAATTATAAATTTCAAGAATGACAAAATCCTGTCGGGAAAGTTAACCATATCAGAATTCATCATAAGAAGAAACCAACAAGCTGCACAACAGGGAATGCTACGGATCTGTCTGTCAAAACAAAAAAACATCCTTAGCTCAGAGTCCTAATGGAATGTTGTGGGCAGATTATTGAATGCCCTAAGGCTGCTTTGGTGTCTGGATATGCACCAGAATCAGTTTTTGATCCTTGTTCTTGCCCTAGAGGTTTGAGGGAAGATGATGATACTGAATTTTGTGTTGAGGAAGAGGAATGTTCAACTTCAGAGGAGGATTGCGATATCTCGTTTTGCTTTGGAAGATGACATAAAATCAAATATGACAGTAATGATATTAGAGAGGCTCGGGGAATGTGCAAATGAAAATTGGGAAAAGCAGCTCGCTTTCCACCAGTTGGGTTGTGTGATGCTTGAGAGAAAGGAATATAAAGATGCCCAGAAATGGTTTGAGGCAGCTGTGGAGGCAGGCCATGTGTTTTCTATAGCTGGTGTTGCAAGGGCAAAATTCAAGAAAGGGCATACCTATAAGTCATGTGTTGAACTGTGTCTATAAGTATAAGACACGTGTGTTTAACATTTGGCAGAAACAGACTTGCAGAAACAGAGAAGCCTGATGGGGATGCCAAACATTAATACTGATCCTTTCCAAACTATCGCTATTCCAGAAACAAAGCTGAGCAAGTACGAAAACTGACTAAAGAAGCACAGTCCAAGAAACGATAACGCACAAGGTATGTACCAACGGCAGTTCACTGAAGATAATCAAGCCATAGAAACTACTCATAATGGCTTATCAACATTTAAGAGTATGAAATGATAAGCAAACTCACTGTAGTATGCTACTCATCAGTCTAGCGGCAAACATGCATATTTGTCATCATCTCGATATTAAATGAGTCATTTTGGGTGGGACGGAGGGAGTATGTAATTAGATATAATGTACGTACCAGCTCCATGAAGTAGGATACAGCAGGTTTAGAGCCTCCAACATGCTTAGAGCAGCTATTATTTACCTCCTTCTTCCGATTTTCTGAATTTTTTTTTGCTTTTTCAGCGACTTCCGGTTTATTCCAATATTCCAACCACTTAGGCCAATCTGCCTCAGATACACATTCCGGTTTAGTCTTTGAATCCTTCCATTTAGTCTTCCATGAGCTCACCATACTAGCATAAAGTTTGGCAGCCTGCTTCATAAAAGCTTTCTTAATAATAGTCTCTTCCTCCTCGGGCCATCGAAATTCTTTCTGCAAACAAATAGGTTATATATTAGAAAATAAATGTATACAAACAAATAGTTGGTTCAATAAAGTAATGAATGTACCTTAAGTTCAGTGAAATAGCTCTCTTTGGTTTCGGTTGGAACACTTTTCCAGTTGAATCCCTTTGAGCTTACGGCCTTCTGAAAGATCTTAGTAATTCGTCGTGCAATTCGATCGGGCATCAACCTATAAAAATGTCAGGTTAATAAGAACATTCTCATAAAAGATGCAATATCAACGAGTAGAAAGACAAGATGTCAATATCCACATAAAAAAGCACGTGCACAGACCAGACACATACAAAGAAAGAGAGAGAATGATGCATAAAATAAAAATATATTACCTGCCAAAAACTACAGTAGCAACAGGAAGAGTGTCATGTATCATAGGTGTGGCAGAAGCACCTGAAGAGAGACCAGGTGTCCCTTGTGATGGGTTAGGAGTGTCGGTAAGAGAATCCTCCTCAGCCCCGGCATCATTAGGTGGCGTGTCGGGAGGCTCGTATCGTGGTGTCCGTAGTGCTGACGAGGAAGAAGTAACCTCTCTCCTTCAACAAAAGAGTTTGTTAAAAATCCATTCTCAAATCGTTTGTACATCCAACTACGATCGAGGTTCATTTTTAATTCCTATATTCATAAAAGAGCGCACGAAAACAACAAAATTAGAGTTAACAGGGAGATAGATAAATACACTACCAGTAAACAGAGCAATTGAAACATATATATCTTTAGCTAATAAATTGCAACACAATAAGCAAATCAATAACGGATATATCTTTTCCTAAATTTGTAAATTCCAAACAATTAACAAATCTGGGGTTTTAGGATTAGAGATTCAACTCATAATTTAATTGAAATAACAGGAACCGGAATACCTTATTTGGAAGAGAGGCCGGAGAAGAGCAAGAGAGAGAACGAAGGGTGTGAAATCTGTTGGAACCAAGGTATTAGCAACTGGAACCATGGTATTAGCCACGGTATTAGACGAAGGGAGAGAGTTCGATACCTGAGATGATGACCGTCGCCGGTCGGAGGACGAAGGAGTGAACTCGTCGCCGGCTACTCGTCACAAGCCAGCGCCCTAACCTAACGTCGATTGAAGAGGTCGATTATGGCACGGGTAGAGAGAAAACGGCAAAGAGGGGAAACGAATTGGGGAATACGGTAGGTTTTGAGAGAGAGGGGTTTTTGATTTTTTTCAGCAATTGGCGGAGGCGGGAAGTGAATACGATGAGGCGCCTAATTTTCCAAAAACAATTTTTCTTTTTTTTTTTATTTGCATCAATTATTTTTTAATCAAAAATCTATTATACTATCATTATCATTTTAAGTAACACAATTTAATGTTTAAAATTAAAATTAAAAAAATGAGTGCAATAAGTGGGAGGTTAATTACGGAATTTTTTAGCAATGAGTGGGTAGTTTTTTTTTTTTTTAATGAGTAAGGAAGTTAAAAATAGTTTTGGGGAAAATGACTCGGACCATCGGATCAATTTGTGAGATTCAATCTCAGCCGCTCTTTGTCTCGGCGGTTACCCTCATTCTCTATTGTAATATAGATTTCTAAACAAAATTTATATATAACTTTTATTTATTCAAAATAAATATTAAAAAATTAAAATATATATATATATGCTATTGTCCGTCCCTCTTTTATTATATACTTTTATTTCTTTAAAAAATCTTAATTTTTATATAAAAAAAAAATCACTACTAACTAGAGCCGTCAATTTGGTAGCAGTGGTAGTAGTAGGGGTAGTAGTGATAGTAGTGGCGGTAGTGGTAGTAGTGTTAGTTGTAGGGGTAGCAGCGGTAGTAGTGATGGTAGTGGTAGTAGTGTTAGTAGTAGGGGTAGTAGCGATAGTAGTGATAGTAGTGGTGGTAGTGGTAGTAGTGTTAGTTGTAGGGGAAGTAGCGGTAGTGGTAGTAGTGTTAGTAGTAGGGGTAGTAGCGATAGTAGTGGTAGTAGTGGTGGTAGTGATAGTAATGGTGGTAGTAGTAGTAGTGGTAGTGGTGGTGTTGGTGGTGGACCGGTGGTAGTGGTGGTGGTGGTAGTAGTGGTGGTGGTGGTGATGGTAGTAGTGGTAGTAGTGGTAGTGGTAGGAGTGGTAGTAGTGGTGGTAGTAGCAGTAGTGGAGGTGTTGGTGGCGGTAGTGGTGGTGGTGTAGGCACGTGTTGGTAGTAATGGTAGTGGTAGTAGTGGTGGTAATGGTAGTACTAGTGGTAGTGGTAGTGGTAGTAGCAGTAGTAGTGGTGGTAGTGATAGTGGTGGTAATGGTAGTGGTGCGTCTTGGTAGTAGTAGTAGTGGTGGTGATGGTAGTGATGGTAGTAGCTAGTGGTAGGAGTGGTAGTAATAGTGATAGTAGTAGTGGTAGGAGCGATAGTAGGGGTGGTAGCAGTAGTAGTGGTAGTAGTGATAGTGGTGGTAACAATATGTAATTGATTTACCTAGGGCCGGCCTTGTTGCAAATGAGGCCCTAGGCCAAATTTTTAGTAGTCCTTCATTACAAAGCCCAAATAAAAATAATTGGGTAAAAATATCAAAAGTGACAATGCCATGTTTTGATCCCTGGTGGCTTGGCAACTATGAGGAGGCCCTTAACCACTAGGAGAAGTAATGTTTTGTGAAATTTTGTGGCCCTAATTATACTAGTATTTTTGGTGGCCCTAGGCTGAAGCCTCACATGTCTTGCATCAAGGCCGGCCCTGGATTTACCTGGGCGGATTTTAATCCGTCGATAGTCAAATCCGTCACTAATCCGTCGCTAATCTAAAATATAAATTTAACAATTATTTTAAATAATTTAGCAACGACTCAAATTCGTCGGTAATAATATGTAATTGATTTACCGACGGATTTTAATCCGTCGGTAATCAAATCCGTCACTAATCCGTCGCTAACCTAAAATATAAATTTAATAATTATTTTAAATAATTTACCGACGGATTTTAATCCGTCGGTAATTAATTCCGTCACTAATCCGTCGCTAACCTAAAATATAAATTTAATGATTATTTTAAATAATTTAGCAACGACTCAAATCCGTCGGTAATAATATGTAATTAATTTACCGACGGATTTTAATCCGTCGGTAATTAATTCCGTCACTAATCCGTCGCTAACCTAAAATATAAATTTAATATTTGTTTTAAATAATTTAGCAACGACTCAAATCCGTCAGTAAAAATATCCGTCGCCATTCCGTCACAAATTCGTCGGTAAAAAAGTGCGCAAATTTTTGGCGCCAAAATGGTGACGGATTAGAGACGAAATGGAATCCGTCGGCATATCCGTCACTAAATCCGTCGGTAATCTCGTCCTAATTTCGTTTTTTGTTTTTCACCCCAGGTCGTTGCTATTTCGTCACTAATCCGTCGGTATTAGTGACGGATTTATTTCCGTCACTAATTTCCGTCAGTATCTGTCAGTTTTCTTGTAGTGTGCGCTTCCTCCAGGAAAAGATGAAGGAGGTTACACAATTTG
Source organism: Adenophora triphylla var. japonica (assembly GCA_022495995.1). Lineage (NCBI taxonomy): Eukaryota > Viridiplantae > Streptophyta > Magnoliopsida > Asterales > Campanulaceae > Adenophora > Adenophora triphylla. The sequence goes on along the minus strand of JAFEMH010004487.1, from coordinate 95,298 downwards.
TCAACGAAAGAAGCCCCTCCAGGCAAAGGAACCGCTATCTCTTCCACCTCCGGACCACCAAGCAAGGCCCGAAATTCTTCGACGGTTGGGACCATCTCGTTGTAAGAAAGGCAAAAGACATGCCTCCTAGTGTCCCAAAATGAGGAAGAAGCCCTCAAAAGCTCATAATCCGGAATCAATTCCTTGAGAGACCATAAGCACTTCACCTTATACCTTTCTTCAAAGAAGGACCTCCTCTCATGCATAATCTCCCGGGACCAATCCTTGAACTTGTTGAAGAATGACATTTGGGATTCTTGGGACAATTTTGATGGAGCTTTTCTAAGGTTTTCCATGGTTTTTCTCTCTTTCTCCCCGAAAATGGCTGTTTGGACTGGAGGTTGAAGAGGATATTTGAATTTGAAATAAAGTGAGAACAGATCTGAAGCAAGATTAAAGGACAATGTCAGATGCAGGACTCCTCCGCGCGGATATGTTTGCTTTCCATCAGAAAAATGCACGCAATGATCCAAGCTGCTACACCAAAAGAGGAATATTCCGTCCCGGTTACTCGGAACCTGTGCAAAAACCTCCCCACACTAGTTCATATACCAAAAACTAACACCCTTGCCAAAAAAAAAACCAAGGCTCATGCAACACTGCATTCATACCGCATTGCATTCATAAAATAAAATCCTAAATTATTACATCCCAAAAAAAAAAAAAAGAAGAGTGTGCAAAAAAAAAAACAAACAAACATCAATAAAATCTTAAATTATTACATCCCAAAAAAAAAAAAAAGAAAAAAATGTGCATAAGCTGTACAAATCTCAATCCCAGCCATAAATCTCAAAATCTCAGAAAATCAGTCTAAAAAAAAAAATCAGGGGGTAATCAATCAGAATCCCTAGCGCCCGACGTCTGTCCCCGGTCCCTCTTACGACTCGGGCCCGCCTCCTCAGGAGCCCTGAAAATCTCGGGCTCAGAATCGTCCTCGTCTCCCGGAAAGAGGCTCGTCGGGACCAACCGGCACGCTACGATAGGGCAAGCCAAGATCTCGCGAAAAATCATATCCGAAGGTGAACGCGTCGGACTCTTGGACGTACGAAGACGACCCACCATGCTGCCAGACGTGTCCCTGCCCGTATGGATCCCCAAGAATAACGTGATCCGAAGGCAGCACCGCGCGGGGATCAATGAGAGGAGACAGAGGAGTCTCACGAAGAAGTCTCGAACGAATAGGGAAGCCTCCCGCTTTGACGGGCGCCGGCCGTGGTCGCCTCGCTCTAGCTCGAGGAGCCCCGCAAGCGACCATCCTCCTAATGAATCTCTTAGCTCCGATCACTTGCTTCGTCAGCTTCTCGACGACCACCTCCGAAAACTGCACAAAAGCAAAAGCGTCAGAAACAGTTGAAGCAAGAAATGATGACAGGAAAGAAAAAATGATGACAAAAAAAAAAAAGAAGAAAGAGAAGCCATACCTTCATACCCGGACGAGGCCGAAAAGCTCGAGGAAGCCGCTCAGGCTGAGGGATCTGCACCCTCAATCGGACCCCATCCTGGATGTATGAAAAATCCGTCCGAGGGTACCGCGGGATCCCAAGCCCTCTCTATCCAGAGCACAGGGCATCCTCGGCCTCCTCAAAACAAATACGGGGTATGGCTCAATCGCCACAAATGCCGAGAAGTCTTTGGCCGGCTCGGTAATCATCCCAGTCGCAGATCATCACTCGGGTGCATCATATCGGCGGGAGGCTCCACTGGTGTCCTCAAAGGCGAGTTCACGCCATGCTGGCGCGTCACCCTCTCTCCCGGATAATAGGCATCGCAGTCGGACCTCTCGAGAATCCTCCGCACGGTCAAAATCTCGGCGCCCTTCGGTGCGCCACCTCGAAACGATCCTGGGGATAAAATATCATCCTCTCATCCGTCTCAGCCTCCGTCAAAGGAAGGCAATCCGCGTATCTGAGAGTCGTACGCCCCCTAGAGCTTATCTTCTCCCGGGCATGCTTGGACCAAGAGCGTATGGCCGGATACGCCCCGACGTAACCCGCCGGTTGTCGCCACATCGTGACGTGGAAAAACTCCAACGCCCATACCTGCGAAAGGTAAAAATCCAATCAATCCAGTGCAAAAGAAAAGTGTGTGCCCAAGAAGAAAGGGAAAGCAAAGAGAAAGCTTATACCTCCAGGGCAAACTCAAAGCGGTACAAGGAGCTCACAGCCTTCCGGCTGTACCTATCGAGAGCAAAGTAAAGCTCTGCCAGCCCGGCCTCTCCCCAGAAGACATCTCCAGCCATCTCCATGTCCTCCAAGGACCTCAGCAAGGCAAAGACTGCCGTCCCCTCAGCATGTCCGAAAAGGGTGCTCGAAAAAGCAAACCATAAGAAGGCCCTGGCAATCTGATCGGCGCCTATCCTCTCCTCCCCAGCCTCATAGCTCACAATGGTCTCCACAATCTTCCCGTAGACCACGGCATACTCCATCCCCATCCCCTTTTTGGGAATAGGGGAAAATCCCAGAAGAGCCTGCAGATCCGCATCGCTGTAGCCGTCCCGCCACTCAATGCTGCGTCCGTTGAAGGACAAACCCGTGATCGCAGTATAGTCAGAAGGCGTAATCGTAGCCTCGCCCCAAAAGAAGTGAAACGTGTGGGTCACATCCCACCAGTGCTGCGCCAAAGCAAACATCAAGCCCTTGCTCTTAGGGAACTTGACCAATCCCCTCAAGCACTCAACAAACTCCCAAAGCCCAGTCTCAACAACAATCTGTCTCGGACTCGGCAAAGCTCCTCGGCCCGCATACGGAAGCCGGTCCCACAAGTCAACTACAGACTCCACCGATCCTCGAGTCTTCATCTTGTTCAGCTGCTCCGTAACGTAATTGTTTCCACCCTGCAATAAAACAAAAAAAAAGAAAATGTCAAAAAAAATTTGCATTTGCATTTGCACAAAAAAAAAAGGAGCATACATATGCATCATGAAATTTCAAAGAAAATTCGGCAGCATAACAGCATACAATGAGCATAGCCCCATTTTTCTCGCACAAAAAAAAAAGAACAGTTTTCTGCAAATCCCAATCAACATTCATACATCCTATGGAAGTAAAAAACTCCGTCCCATTTTTCATAAGACATACATACATGCATTCATCAAAAAAAAAAAAAATGCATTCCTACGGAAGTAAAAACTCCGTCCCATTTTCAAAAAAAAAAAGAAGTTCCTATGCATGCACGCATATCATTCATCATCAAAAAAAAAAAAAATTCTACATCTTACGGAAGTAAAAACTCCGTCCCATTTTCATAAAATAACATGCATACATAACATGCATTCAATCAACGGAAGGAAAAATCCGTCCCACTTTTCAAAAAAAAAAATCAAAAATCATACATCCCATGTTGGCAAAATGCCAATTCTTTTCTCAAGCAAGAGGCACATTTTGGAACACCAACAAATTCATTACAACATGCATATCATCAAGATCAATATTCAAAAAAAAAAAAAAATCATCACAATTTTCATCCATAATTTTCGGATACTAAAAAAAAAATGGCGAAAATGTCAATTCTTTTTCCCAAGCAAAATGCACATTTTGGGTTACTCATATACTCATTACAACATGCAAAGCATCAAAATCAAGATTCAAAGCCAAGAACATCAATCATTCTAATTTTCAAAAAAAAAATTTCAAAAATCACCCAAAATTCAATCTCAAGCAAGAAATCAACAAAGGGAATGAAAAGATTCGAAGTATACCGTTCGGAGACTCGGATCAGAAGCCCAATGTTGCCAAGCATCGGGGTAGGGCTCCTCCGCAATCGATTGCGAAAGAGTATAGTGCCTCCTCATCCGGACAAGCTCCAATCGTCTCTCCGCTACCGGGCCACGTCCTTGGCCTTGAAAAACACCTTCCCCGTGTTCCATTGCTCGAAAATCGAAGAAAATCGGAAGATTTCGAAGCTTTTTTGCCTAACAATGGCGATTTTTTGCGTTTTCTCTCTTCCTCTCTCGTAATTCTGTAAAAACAGACTGGGGAAAAAGAAGGGGGCGGCCCCTCATTTAAAACCCTCTGAACACGCTCCTATCCGCGCGGATAGGATTGTCAGGGTCAAAATGACCCTTTTGCCCTTTAAAAATCCAGGACTCTGCAGTTTAGTCCCCAACTTGACAGAGTTAACCAAAGTTAACCAAAGTCAGCCCCTTGACAAGAAAATTACCCAACGGCAGTCAAACGTAAGACCGATCTCCCCGAGAAAGATAACGGAATCCCGTATCTTTCATCAAAATCATCCCCCGGCAGTCAAACGTAAGTCCGATTTCCCCGAGAAAGATAACGAGATCCCATATCTTTCATCAAAATCATCCAACGGCAGTCAAACGTAAGACCGATCTCCCCGAGAAAGATAACGAGATCCCGTATCTTTCATCAAAATCATCAAACGGCAGTCAAACGTAAGACCGATTTCCCCGAGAAAGATAACGAGATCCCGTATCTTTCATCAAAATCATCCAACGGCAGTCAAACGTAAGACCGATCTCCCCGAAAAAGATAACGGAATCCCGTATCTTTCATCAAAATTACCCCCGGCAGTCAAACGTAAGATCGATCTCCCCGAGAAAGATAACGGAATCCCGTATCTTTCATCAAAATTACCCCCGGCAGTCAAACGTAAGACCGATCTCCCCGAGAAAGATAACGGAATCCCGTATCTTTCATCAAAATCATCCCCCGGCAGTCAAACGTAAGACCGATCTCCCCGAGAAAGATAACGGAATCCCGTATCTTTCATCAAAATTACCCCCGACAGTCAAACGTAAGGCCGATCTCCCCGAGAAAGATAACGGAATCCCGTATCTTTCATCAAAATTACCCCGGCGATCAAACGTAAGACCGATTTCCCGAGAAAGATAACGGAATCCGTATCTTTCATCAAAATTACCCCGTGAGTCAAACGTAAGACCGATCTCCCGAGAAAGATAACGGAATCCCGTATCTTTCATCAAAATTACCCCGGCGATCGAAACGTAAGACCGATCTCCCGAGAAAGATAACGGAATCCCGTATCTTTCATCAAAATTACCCCAGTCAAACGTAAGACCGATCTCCCGAGAAAGATAACGGAATCCCGTATCTTTCATCAAAATTACCCCGACAACGGTCAAACGTAAGACCGATCTTCCCGAGAAAGATAACGGAATCCCGTATCTTTCATCAAAATTACCCCCGGCAGTCAAACGTAAGACCGATCTCCCCGAGAAAGATAACGGAATCCCGTATCTTTCATCAAAATTACCCCCGGCAGTCAAACGTAAGACCGATTTTCCCCGAGAAAGATAACGAAATCCCGTATCTTTCATCAAAATCATCAAACGGCAGTCAAACGTAAGACCGATTTCCCAGACGAATATGTCTGATTTTCCCCAGCAAAGGCTAACAAAATCCCCAGCAAAGTTAACGGAATCCCAAAAGCCAACGAAATCTCGAGAAGATCTCGAACTACGAAAGGGCTTGATTCCCCACTAGGGATACGTAGGTAGCCTATCATTAGGTCCAGCCCCCCGACCAAAACGGTCACCCTATCCTTCGGCAGCAGACGAAGTCCACCGAAAGGCCTTTTCAAATTAAGGTTCGAGGCACCTAAAACGCCATCTCCAAGGTTCGAGGCACCTAAAACGCCATCTCCAAGGTTCGAGGCACCTAAAACGCCATCTCCAAGGTCCGAGGCACCTAAAACGCCATCTCCAAGGTTCGAGGCACCTAAAACGCCATCTCCAAGGTTCGAGGCACCTAAAACGCCATCTCCAAGGTTTGAGGCACCTAAAACGCTATCACTAGGAAAGCGATAAATCGCAATCATCCCCAGCAGAGCGGATAGCCATCAGACCGAAAATGGTCATTCCTATCCCCAGCAGAGCGGATAGCCATCAGACCGAAAATGGTCATCTCTTACCCCCAGCAGAGTTTCTCTCCAGCAACCGACTGCAGAACTCGCTCATCAGGTTCGAGGCACCTAAAACGCCATCATCTCCAGGGTCAAAGACCCGAACTACGACTGGCTTGATTCCCATTCGGGATACGTAGGTAGCCTATTGAATAGGTTCAGCCACCCGATCACTCGATCATCCTGCCAAATACGGAGCCTTACTCTTATCGACGACCCCGCTTCCTTCGAAAGCGCCGTCGCCGAGGGGCTACTGTAAGTGCTCCAATTTGAGCTTGTTAGAATTTTCGTTAGAAAATTAACGAAAGTTATAACATTTCTAACAATTCCTAACATTCCTAACTTTTCTAACAAAGTGAGGGCAAAATGGGGATTGCCAAAAAAAGATAAACCAAGGAAAAGAATCAAAAAAGCAAAAGAAATAAGAAAAACCAAAAAAAGAAATGGCTGGAAACATAATCCTGGTTAATTTGAATTTTAAAAAAGATTATTCCTCTTGTCCAAAGCCTGGAGCAGCATTTAATGAACAGTGCACGCTGCAGGTCCTATCCGCGCGGATGAGATTGCAATTTTCAGAGGGCTATAAATTGAGCCCTCCAGTCACAAAAACAAGGAGGAACAAGAGCATAATTCATAGTATCTGGCGAATATACTCGAGAAAACAGTGAGAATTCTTTAAGAATTGTCACCTTTTTCTCTTGAATCTTCCCAACTTTCACTCACTCAAATCAAACCCAAACACTCTTGCATTCAAGCCTCAAACACTCATACATTCAAGCCAAAGCCCCAAAATACAAAGAAGATAGGTATAACCTCCCTCTTCTTACCCTAAATCTCTCATCCATGCATGCATCTTCAAACTACAAAATGTAGTTCATTCATCTTCTTGTCTTAGATCCAAGAAGATCACCATGGAAGTTCATCTCCATGGATGATCTTCTACAAGGATCAACATTATTTTTAAGTTCTCTTACTTTCTTTCAAAGAAAACTCATTTTCAAAACCCTAAAATCCCATTTTCAAGCATCAAATCTCATTTTCAAAGGATAAAAATCCCCTTCCCAAGCAAATGAAGTGCTTAGTCCTAATGTACCCCAAGGATGGTTTGGTATAGTTGATTCACCACTAAAATGTCAAGTGATCACTAACCAAAACCTAGGGAAATGGGGACAAGCATGGATGCAAAACCCCCCTTAAAATCATATTTTCTTTCTTGAGAAGTTGCTGTCCAGTAGCAATTTTCCAAGATCCCAGTCCATTGTCTTAATTTTTAGACACAGAAAAACTTGGAATTTGGTGTTGACTACAAAACACTTTTTGTAGCCAACATCCAGAGATTTCCAGACATATTTTTACTTTATTTTTTGGGTGAGTAAAACTCTCTTTTTCAAATTTTATTTTAGAGGCTAGTTCATCAGCTTCTGGAAATCCAGATTGCATATCTGAGATTTCCAGAAGGTTTTGACCTCTCAAATCTTCTCCAAAATGGAAAATTCCTTCGCACAAATCTTATTTAATGTGTCTGAAACAACTTTCATTCTCTGAGTTTATCCATATTATGAAGTTTTAAGACCCTTGAATCCATTTCAAAATCAAAGGTCCACTGCCTTTTTCATTCTGGCAGAAGTGGCTCTCAACTTCAAAAGGTCTTTTGAGTACCAAATCTCAATCCAAAAATTTTCCAAAAAATCATGGGATCAGTTTAAAGTCTTAAAAAGATATCCCAATTTTTACTTTTCTGAGTTTCAAATTATTTTGGCCAAAACACACACACACAAACACACAAATGATTTTCAGCTTGGAAGACTCGTTTTACGAGGCATTCCGGGTGCACACTAACGTCCTTCCCGGCGTGTAACATGACCTCCGAACCCAAATTTCTGATCTCGGGCATTTTTCAAAGTTTTGGCCCTTAAAACAAAAATGGCGTGGCGACTCCGTTCTTTTTCCCGGGTTTTATTTGGTTTTTTCAAAGAAACGCGAAAAATCGAATTTTTTCCCGCAAAATGGCGACACATCATCACAACATGGCGGCTATGATTTGTTTATTTGCCGCCTCGGCCTGCCCATTGCATTGCGGCCTATACACTGCCGACTTCCAATGTTTGACATTCAATCTTGCCCACTCTGCAGAAAAATTCTTCCCAAATTGAGTCCCAAATCAGAAACAATAGCCCTTGGCAATCTATATCTACACCAAATGTTTTCCTGAACAAACTTTATGATATTATCCTCAATGATTGTCGCCAGTGCCTTCGCCACTGTCCACTTAGTAAAATAATCCACTGCGACAACCACGTGCTGACATCCGCCCTTGGCCTTCGGGTACGGCCCTATCAAATCAATTCCCCACATATCAAAAGGCCATGTCGCCACAATAGAAGTCTGCTCTGTCGCTGGCTGCCTTGGAATGTTGTCGTGTCTTTGGCATTTCTTGACATAATTTTCAGCGTCCTTTCTCAAATTTGGCCAATAATACCCGTGGAATAAAACTTTGTCGGCCAGGGTTCTCGCACCAGGGTTACCTCCACAAACTCCCTCATGAATCTCAAACAACACCTTCTGCACTAGGCTGGGCTCAACACATCTCATAAGTGGCTTTGTAAAAGATTTTTTGTAAAGTATTTTGTCTTGAATTGTAAACCTTGGTGAGGTCACCTTTATCAGCTTGGCCTTTTCCTCCTCAGGCGACAACTCTCCCTTATCCAAAAATTCTTTCATTTCAGTTACCCAATTCTTTTCCGCTTTGTCAATCTCCATAATCACTGGCATGTTGATTGCCGGCATGTCAACATAATCCACCATTGGCTCACTAGGCAGGCTCTGCAGGTCGCCTCCTACCGACCTGCTCAAAGTATCTGCTCGCGAATTTTCAGCTATGTCAATCTGCATCAACTCCCAAAATTCAAACCCTTTCAAAATATTTCTCGCCATATTGCAATACCTCACCAAAAATGGGTGCAACACCCCATACTCGCCCTTTACTTGGTTCACAATCAGCTGAGAATCAGAGTGAATGACAATCTTCGTCAGCCCAATATATCTCGCCAATTCAATTCCCACAATCAACATCTCATATTTCGCCTGATTGTTTTGAAACATCAAATTTAAATCTCAGCGCCTTCTCGTATTTACACTCTTCATCTGGTGAAACCAACGTGATTCCCGATCCCCCTCTATCCTTGGCTGATGAACCATCCACATGCAAAATCCAACAACTTGGCGGCCTTTCCTTCTCTTCAATCAAACTCGGCACAACCCTCTTTGTCGCCCTTTTCTTACTTCCCTCTTCTACCAACTTCGCCTGCGATTTGGTGAATGAAATTTCTACAATGAAATCAGCCAAAGCTTGCGCCTTTATCGCCCGGCGAGATTCATACCTTATATCAAAATCAGTAAGCTCAATGGACCATTTCAATAATCTTCCCGCCGTGTCAGGCTGCTGCAAAATTTTCCTCAAAGGGGCATCAGTCAAAACGACAATGGTGTGCGCCACAAAATAAGCTCTCAATTTTCTCGCGACAATCACCAAAGAATATTCTAACTTTTTTGCATTAAAATATCTCGCCTTGACCTCACTCAGAGCCTTGGAAACATAGTACACTGGCCTCTGAATACTTCCTTCTTCTCTCACCAAAACAGTGGCAACCCCATAATCTGAAGCCGCCAAATAAACAAACAATTCTTCTCCCTCTACCGGGCTGCACAACAACGACGGCTTTCCCAAATAAGTCTTCATCTGCTCAAAAGCGGCATCACACTCCTCATTCCAAACAAACTTCTTCCCGCCTTTCAGAACTTTGAAGAATGGCAAACACCTTTCTGCCGATCTTGAGATGAATCGCCCCAAAGCAATAATTCTCCCATTCAATCTCTGTATCTCACGAATTGTCTTCGGCGGCGACATATCCAATAAGGCTTGAATCTTCTCTGTGTTAGCCTCAATTCCTCTTCTATTCACCAAAAAACCCAAAAACTTTCCCGCAGTCACCCCAAATGTGCATTTACTTGGGTTCAACTTCATGGAATTCTTCCTTTAATTATCAAAAGTCTCTGCGAGATCCAACAGATGTTCACTCTCCTTTGTCTTGATCACCATGTCATCAATGTAAGCTTTAATATTCCTACCAATATGCGACTTGAATACCTCGTTCACCATTCTTTGATAAGTCGCTCCGGCATTCTTTAATCCAAACGACATCATCTTATAGCAAAAATTCCCCTTGGGCATTTTGAAGGCTGTTTTCGCCCTGTTCTCCTCGGCCATTTTAATCTGATGATATCCAGAGTAAGCATCAATGAAACTGAAAACTTTTTGGCCAGCAATCGAATTTACCAACTTATCAATCTTGGGCAAAGGATAACAATCCTTGGGGCATGCCGTATTCAAATCTGTAAAGTCAATGCACATTCTCCATTTCTTGTTGTCCTTCAAAACCATCACAGGGCAAGCCGGCTAGATAGGATACTGAATCTTTTCAATGATTCCCGCTTTCAACAACTTATCAACCTCCTCCAAAACTGCCCTCTCCTTATCTGGCGACAAGTGCCTCACTTTCTGCTTGAACGGCTCAATGTTGGGATCGGCATTTAAAAGTTCATGATGACATCTTCATCAATGCCCCTCATATCTTCTGGTTGCCACGCAAACACATCTAAATTTTCCTTCAAAAACTCAACCAAGCAATCTCGCTCGTCCCTTGACAACTGCTTCCCAATCTTGATTCTCTGTTCAGGGAAATAACTGTTGATTTCTACCTCTTCCAATTCTTCGCCTGCCTGGATGTCGGGCTAGTCCCTTACTTGCAACATTTCCACCTCAATTCTTTTTCTTTTCTTGCCCTCGGCGACAACCACCTTCCTGGGATCATCAAAAACATTCTCGGTTGGCCGCCCTTCTCTATCCTCCACTTCAATTGTCTCACACTCTTCTTCTGACTCCTCAATTATCTCTTCAATTCTTGGTATCGCCATTTGCAGAAACCTCACCACCCTAGCATAGCTCAAATTTGGACTCACATTAACCATTTCCACAGCAAAACTCATCCCGCCTGCGACTTCCACATCAATCACCTCCTCTCTCGCTTCCCGCATTTCAACTACTTCCATTGCCAAACTCATCTCACCTGCGACTCCTTGATCAGTCACAAATTCTCTAGGTTCCCGCATTCCCTCAATCTCAACTGCTACATTTTTTGGGGCTTCACTTGCCTCCGCGATAACCATGGCCGTGTTGTTCAACATACTTTCAGTCATTTCCCAATCTACCTCCTCATCCACTGCTTCAACCACATTGATTCTCAACTGGCGAGATGTCGACTTTGTCGTCATTGAGCTCGTGCTTGCCGCCTTTGCCTTTTGCATTTCTTTCTTTTTCCTCATCACCGTAATCACTTCACTCTTCAAACAACCTATGCCATTCGGAGTTGGATACTTTACCCTCTGGTGCGGGATGGAAACCACCATTTCAAAGCTTTGCATGAACGGGATCCCAACTATGGCATTGTATGGGGAAACCAAATCAATCACCATAAACTCTACATTCTCGGTTCTCGCCAACCTCCCCTCTCCAACTTCGACCTCCAAAACTATCGTGCTTGTGGTTGGTGAACCCTTCCAAAAATCCATTATAAGGCACCAAGTTCGCCTCTGTATATCTCATCCTCTTAAAAGCTTCATAATACAAAATATTCCTGCTCGCTCCAGAATCCACCAATACCCTTTGCACAATGTTGTTTCCAGGATAAATAGTAATCACTACAGGCTGGCTTCCATGACTCTTCGTAACTGCCAATTCTTGCCTGGAAAAACTGATCACCCTATCTTCACTCGCAAAGATACTGGAACATTATAAGCGTGCGACAATGTCATTGTCTAGCTATTAAGCTGGCCACTGGAAAGAGGATCTTGAATCACATCCACCAAATTTCTCGCTGGTCTCGCCTCCTCATCTCGCCCCACATTGCTTTCAAGATACTCCTTTAACTCGCCTCCATCGATCTTCATCTAAATCACCCACCTAAAATTATAACAATTTTCTGTTGTATGCCCCTTATCCTGGTGGTATTCATGAAAACTGTTCTTATCTCTAGCTCCTATTGTTCCTTCCAAAATGGGATATGCTGCCGACAAATTCTCCCTTTTCAGGATCTCGATAATCGGTATTCGGCCTATCGTACTTAACAATTCTTCGCGGATCACGACGGCCACTACTGTGGCCTCCACTCCCTCCGGCTTGGCCTCTGCCGCTGCCACTTCTATCTCCCCTTCTTTCGTCCTTCACCAACTCAATTCTCTTGTTTTGTTTCTTCTTGGAAGTAGAGGTTGTCGCCGATGCCACTGCGGCATCATCATTATTGTCTCCTCCACAGTAACCTCTAACTCTCTCATACAGCTCGACTGCCGTCTCAGGCAGTCTAATACCCAATTCCCGCTTAAAATGACCGTGACAAGCGGCATTGTATAGCATTATGATATTGCTCTGCTCGATGTAAGAAATCTGATTAGTGACTTTCATGAACCTCTCAGTATAACTCGCAATTCCTTCCCAGATTTTTGCACGATCCCACAACTCACCTTTCTAAGTGCGCCCGAGGAGGCACTGAATCTCGCCAGAAATTTCCTTTTGAAATTTTGATACCCTGAGATCGATTATGATGGCTGGGCCAAAAACCACTCCAATGCATGATCTGTCAGCGTACTGGCCAACGCTCTGCACAAAATAGCTTCACTCTTTGTCAACATAGACATCGTCACCTCAAACCCGCCAACATCTGTTCTCGGCCTGGTGCTTCCCGAATAACTTGATAAGCTTGGCATCCGGAAGGTAGGATCTGGGTCAGCACTTTGAATACTCTTCACAAATGGGGCCAGGTAAGAATCCTTTTCTTCCTCTGTCTTGCTTCCCGCCTCCAACTCCTTAATCTTCTTAACCATCTCAACCTTCCAACGATCATCCTCTTCTTTCTTTGCCTTTTTAACCTCGGCGACCTTCGCAACCTCTGCGGCTTTCTCAGCTTCTGCGGCCTTCTTGTCTCTTTCCTTTTCATTATTTTTATCACTATTTTCATGTCGCCTGCGGTCCCTATCTCGCGAGCGACCTTTCTTCTCGATGCGGCCTTTCTGCATGCCGCGACCTTGATGAATGATGCGACCTTTCATTCCTGTACGACCTTTCATCCGAATACTTAAAGCAGTGGGCCGATAAGTCCTGTCCATAGTAGACCCACTATCCAACTCATCCTCCTCATATTCATAATAATAGGACTCTTCTTGCGAGTTGCCAGACTTGTGATACACTTTCTTCATTTTTTCCCTTCTTCAAACTCTTGACACTTTCTCTTCACAACGGCTCCCTCTGATCTGGCCTTGGCGGCTTCTCTCCTAGGCTCCCTGACCTTTTCCTTGGGCGGCGGCATATCCCTCGCTCGCCTTGGCTCCCTCTTTGACACGCTCACGGCTTCTGCTTTGCTCCCGTTGGGCTCTTTCCAGTTGCCCTTGCCAACACATCAGGCGGGATCTGAGAAGGCTCCTGCCTCATCTCCCTCAACCTTTTGTTGTTTGCGAGAATCTGCAACAACAAATCATTGTCGGCCCTGATCTGATCTGCCTCCGCCCTTACATCATCATTATTCGAGGGGGGCGGGATCCCGCTCTTCAGCTCTCGCCTTCGCCTTGTTTGCTCGCACCTTGGATTCCCTTTCCCTACCACGCCTGATTGTCGATTAGGTCTCTGTGGAGTGCACCTCGCCCTCCCTTCCAGATCCTGATCTGTTTATACTGGTATACTTAGGGTTTGGGGTTGCCAGTGTCAGATTCTGGGCAGCTTTTGACGGAACTCCTTTATCTTGACCCATTTCACAGCCTTTCTTGGTTTACAACAGGTATACAAACACATAAAAAGCTTACCACAAACAGCAACTAAACTGACAACAACTGGACCGAGGTTTCTGGGTTTACAAACAAGAACACTAATGACTCTAACCGGAACAAGACAAGAACAACAACAAATACACACAAACCAGCACAACAGCAGGCTTAACCGGACCAAACAAAGAAGAAAAATCAGTTCCGACAACGAAACCAAATGATGCTGCCAGGACAAATTGGTTGCACAGGAACTGACTGGAGCTGAAACAAGGGATACTCCGGCTGTCCTCTTTGAATGATCACCTACACACATGCACAAACGTCAACTAGGCCGGGAATGTCTCCGGCGTAACCCCTCCGGCATGAGAGTAAGTTGACAGGTCACAAATAACAACAATGGCTATGAAAACTTTAGAGAGAGAGAGAGAGTGCAGTGAAGATAGAGAGAACTTACAAATGATATTGTTTGAGTTCTTTTTATACTCCCATGCAACATGTGCAAGGCACATGTTGGGACACTTGTCAATCATCAACAAAGGGAGCCAACCACCCCCAAAGTTAGTGAAATTGCACAGTTCAACCTGTCACATCTATTATCAGTGGCGGTTATGGTGGGACCCAGGCATGACAACCTAAGTTTCAACCAAAGCCACCAATCACGCAAGTCGCCCAGGCGACAACTAAGGGAAAGGCGGCAGTCCTCAGGTCGCCGCCAATCCTAACCTTCTCTCAAGCGAGATTCCCGCCTTTCAGCCCTATTATCTTGAGCCACTAGTAACCAACGTATGCTTCTCGCTTGGCCTTACTCTTGTACGCCGATCTACTCATGTCGCCTCATTACCTATATCGCCTCATTACTTTGGGCCTATCTTGTTACACACATTAAACGTATTTGGCCCATCTAATCCATGTTGAACCTAATTTACTGTTCAAGCCCAAATCTATTTTCTATAATTACATCACGATGCTTCTTGTCTTGGCCGCCCACCGGCGTCTCACCATTCCCCCGACCCTTGTCTTCTTCATTTGTGTTGGGTAAATACATTATATGCTCCGTATTTGGGATATGATGCACAAATACCATTAAACTCAATAAGACAAATTGTCAACTTTCCCTTTAAAAATTCTTGAAATTGTCAAGTCATTGGCTTATTTTAGTTTTAACAATTATACGCAATTATTGATGTAGGAATAAAGAAGCATATTTGTCTGATCTCTTATAACATGTGATATTTGCATAATAAATCAACATAAGTGTTTATATTTAAAATAAACTATTTCCGTCATTTCTTCGAATTTTTTTCCAAATAATTCCGTTTTATTTTTTTATTTATCAAAATGACTTACTGTTCAAACAATTGCCCGAAATGTCCTCTTTTTTGAAACTCGCTACACCGTGTAGCGAGTTTGACTAGGGTTGGTCAAAACTCGCTACACCGTGTAGCGAGTTTAGGGCAATTAATTAGGCCGTTGGGAAATTAATTACGGCATTTAATTAAACGAAACTCGCTACACGGTGTAGCGAGTTTTGACCAGATTTAAGTCAAACTCGCTACACCGTGTAGCGAGTTTAATATATTCCAAACCCCTACTTATTCCTCTTCGTCAGTCCCAACAAAACATACCATTCTCTTCCTTTCTCAGTCCAGTTCTCCCTTTTCTTTCTTTCTTTCTTTCTTAAGTCCATCATTCATCTATCTCTCTCAAAATGGATCCATCAAAACCCCGCTGGTATCTTGGACGAAAACCTCTTCCAGGACATCCCGGTCAAACCTCCAATCGTCTATCTAATCTCTCTCAAATTGAGCGAGTTTCAATCTCCACCGTCTCCACCGCCTCAAATCGAACGAGAGAGAATCTCCTCCGCGTCATATCATACCTGGTCCCGTGGTGAAGCACAGCCGCCATGCGTCGGCATCGCACCGGAAAAGCTCATGTTTCTCGGGGACCCCCAGCTCGGTCGACCCGAGGCCATACGTAAAAAACTTGGAAGAGCCGGTGAAAGATGATGATTTTCGGGGCAAAGCTTGGCTTTCTGCGATGGACTATCTCACTTTGCGAGAGGTACTTATTATCCCTTGAGAATGATCAAGGAGAATTGCCAAAAATATGAGAGGGTGGAACGGTATATTATTTTATTTTAATTATAGTTAAGGTTGAAATTTATAAATAATTGATCATTATATTTTTTGTTCTATTAGGTTGTTGTGGTTGTGATGGAGTTTAATCGAAGTGATCATGGCTCTGTGCATTTGGTTTTGAAGGATCCTACTGATACCATTGATGCTTACATCGCTGATAAAGTGATGAGAGATAGTGAGGGTGAAAGTCACATAGGTGTTGGTGCTGTTCTTATACTGACTAAGGTATGAAATATTTTCCTTAACATTACACTCCCTAAGATTATATTCCTTAACATTTTGTTATAAATGTTTTGTTTTGTTGATCTATTAAGTACATTGTTTGGGCCCCCTCGCGCTCATCAAAAATACTTAACATTGTTACTTCCAATGTTTTTAAGGTGTTTCCCAACGATTTGTTAATTTACATTTATTGGACATGTAACTTGACAATATTTATTTTTGTGATTTTATGTAAGATTTTCTATGTGGCGGGATGTGGCCACTAACTTGAAAATATTTATTTTTGTGATTTTATGTAAGATTTCCTATGTGGCGGGATGTGGCCACTAACTTGACAATATTTATTTTTGTGATTTTATGTAGATTTCCTATGTGGCGGGATGTGGCCACTAACTCGAAAATATTTATTTTTTGTGATTTTATGTAAGATTTCCTATGTGGCCGGGATGTGGCCACTAACTTGAAAATATTTATTTTTTGTGATTTTATGTAAGATTTCCTATGTGGTAGGGATGTGGCCACTAACTTGACAATATTTATTTTTGTGATTTTATGTAGATTTCCTATGTGGCCGGGATGTGGCCACTAACTCGAAAATATTTATTTTTTGTAATTTTATGTAAGATTTCTTATGTTATCATTTGTTTTAAAATATGAAAAATAAATATTTATAAAAAAAAAATTCAGCCACATGTCATTATTTTTTTAACACATGTAATTTTTTTTTGTTAGTACGAAGCTATTTTGAGCAACAATTTGAAGCTGATTTAATTGTCGAAATTAAAATTTAAAAGTTGTTATTGTTACACCATTATATGTACTTCAAGTAACAATTTTTAGATATTCATTATGATATCTAAATTAACCTATAATTATTGCTCAAAATAGCTTCGCGAACGATTTTTTTTTTTTTTTGATATTACTACGAAGCTATTTTGAGCAAAAATTTGAAGCTGATTTAATTGTCCAATTTAAAAGTTGTTATTGTTACAACATTATATGTACTTCAAGTAACAATTTTTAGATATTCATTATAATACATAAATTAACCTATATTTATTGTTCAAAATGCCTTCGCGAATGAAAAAACAAAAAGAAAGTAAAAAATTTTGAAATGTTCATTCACTGTAAAGGGTTTTGAAATGTTCATTCACTGTAAAAAATCATAAGTCGAGCGAGACGAATGGTGTAGACTATAGAAGAGAAGGGGGCCACCCCCCTTGTCTTTTAAGAAATGTATTTTTTTATCTATAAATTATGAAAAAACTAGTAAAAGCCCGTGTTCGAGGACACGTTTTTTTTTTTAATTAAATTTTTTTTAAGGGCAAAATGGGAAAGTGACAACTTAGTGAGGGCAAAATGGAAAATTTGACAGTTGACACTATTTATTGTACTGTTCATTGGGTGAGGTGGACAACTACCATTGATACTATAGATATATCAAAAATATTATTATTATTTCTATTACGATCCCTTTATTTTTGATAAAATTTATATTATAATATCATCTTGATCCCTTTTTATTTCAAATTTCTATATATGTTTTTTTTTTCAAGCAATCTTACTCTCTTAACCAAAAATTCTGTCTACGCATGTGACTACAGCCACACCACCACCTCATGGCAACTATCACTGCTAAAATCATACAAAGTAATGTTTATTATATACTCCCTCAGTCCCTGTGGTGCACACTTTTTTTTAAATCATACAAATTAAGAAAATTAGTGGAAAGAAAAAATGTTGTGAGTGTAATAGTTAATTAGGAGAGAGAATTAGTGAAGGAAATAATAAATTTGAAAAGGGTTGTGAGTGTAATAGTGAATTAGGAGAGAGAATGAGTGAAGGAAATAGTAAAAAATTTTTGTCAAAAAAGAAATGGTGAAACTTTTAACAGGACACCCAAAATGACAAAAAGTGAAGCTTGAGCGGAGACGGAGGAATATATATATATATATATATATATATATATATATATATATATATATATATATATATATATATATATATATATATATATATATATATATACTTATACTCTATATATTTGATATCATGTAGGTCAAGTCAAGACTTGGAAATAGATTTTTTAGTAGAAATATCATCAAGTGGGCCTAATACAAATTATTCAAGAGCCACAAATCATGTGTTGAAGTAGGGTTTAGATTTGGACATTTTTTTTTCTATTTTATTGGTGTAATAATATAAGCATCCCTCATTTTTCCTTTAGATTTTTTCTTATCGTTATCAAAGAATCTCAATTGAATTGAGTTGACCTTATCAAAATATAATTTTTTAACAATAGAAATATCGGAGTGCTAATATTATAAAATGTCATAATAATGTTACAAAGTGTCAGTTTGAAGGACTAATACTTTATAATATTAGCAGTGTCACTTTATTATATTAGCACTGTCATTTTAGAAAAACGTGTTTTAAATAGTGATAGTGTAAGTGTTCAATAGTGTCAATTTGTGTTAAAGTTTGCCGGTGTATGTTTTAAAGAGTGTCAGTTGTGTGTTAAAAGTGTCAATATATGCTTTAAACAGTGTCAGCGTGTGCATTAAAGAGTGTCGCTGATAATGAAAAATAGTGTCGATTGTAACGCTAAAAAGAGTGTCAATAATAGTATTAAAAAGTGTCAATGTTAGAGTTGTCCACATTTTTAAAATACATATTTAAAAAATTTTAAAAAAGAAAATGTATTTTTTACAAGATTAAGATTTTGGCATCTCAATTATACAAATACTCCATTGTTGAGCCGAACACATTAGAAATGGAATGCCCTCGTGCTTTTCAGTAATTGTTAGCATTTACTCCCTCTGTCCCATAAAATCTTACCCATTTTATTATTTTGGATGTCCCACTTTACAGTCACATTTTTCTAAAAATGAAACTTTTTAATACTCTTTATTCATGAGACCCACTTGTCATACTTACAACAACTATCCACTTACTATTCTCTACCCCACTTTCTCTCTCCTACCCACTCACAACTCCTACTTTAATAACATTATACTCCCTCCGTCCCGCTACAAATCGCACGGTTACTATTTGTGCGGGGATTAAGGGAAAAAATAATGATATAAATGTTGTGAGTGTAAAAGTAAAATATGAGAGATAATGAGTGGAGGGAATAGTAAATTATAATGGTGTTGTAATTATTAAAATAATGTAGGAGATTTGTTTTTTGGTTTAATTTCTACCTTGGGTTTCAGGGTCCTTTGGAGCCCCCCGGGGCACATCCGTGCAGTTAAGGAAGCAGTATTGCTGGGCTTGTATCCTCAGTGTGGGGAGTTCGAATCTTGGCGGGGAGCAGTGGAGCGACCCAATCGGTGTTGTAAGAGTGATGCACGGTGCCTCGGTAGGAGGTTGAGCACCCGGTGGTGATGTAAGAGTGATGTAAATGCCTTGTAGGAGGGCTCCCTTGGGGCTCTGGAGTATAAGGGGTACTGCCACCCTGGCTGCATAGGGCACATCCCGCGATTTATCTCCGCCAGCATACTGAGGGGCCGGTACCTGGTGCTCCAGGATTAGTCCGGCGAAGCTGGGAACCTGGGTATCAAAAAATAAAAAAAAAAATAAATAAATAAATAATGTAGGAGAGAGAATGAGTGGAGTGAATAGTAAAAATTCTTTGCCATTTTAGAAAGTGTGCAGTTTGTAATGGGACGCTCAATGAGGAAAGTGTGCAGTTTGTAACGGGACGGAGGGAGTATATATTTACTCCTTATTTTCCGTTCTTAACAGTAAATGAGTAATCTAATATGGGACGGAGGGAGTATATACTTTTTCTTGTCAACATTACCAATATTTTTCAAAATATTTTTACTAAACTTTTTCAATTTTCAAAATATGCTCACTCTCTGTTAAAAAAATTGCTAAAAATCTAAACAAATTTAGCCACGTGACTAGTGTTTATTAAGTTTTTTCAATCAATATGTTAACATTGTCGACATATATGATAAAGACTACAAATTAATTAATGTAAAATGTTATAAGCACATAGTTTATATCAAATATTACAAATTAATTCCCAAAAAAATCATTTACACTAGATTGTATTTAACGAAATTAGTCACGTGAGGTCATATGACTCGATTTCGTTAGATTTAATAGCGAATTTGTCGACAAAGTTAGTACACTTTGAAAAATAATAGTTAAATGAGAATATTTAAAAAAGGATTTTTCTATTGTGTGTCCATGGACACATGTTAAGAATTAAAGATTCACTTATAATGTGTGTCAAATTAATACTTGACACATATTACAAGAGAATTTTTGAATAAATCTTTTAAAGATTCTCTTGTAATGTGTGTCAAATTAATACTTGACACACATTACAAGAAAATCTTTAAAAGATTCTCTTGTAATGTGTGTCAAGTAATAATTTGACACACATTATAAGAGAATCTTTAATCCTTATCATGTGTTCATGGGCACACAATAGAAAAGTCCTTTAAAAAAAATCTAAAATTCAGTGCTTCAAAAATGATTCTTGAGTACCAAACGGCCGAGATTCAATTATCTAAAACCGGTGGAGTACTTGAATAGCGTACCAGATTAAAACTCCTGACCTAAAGAATCTCCGGCTATAAAAACCCACCCCAACTCAAACTTTGGACCATCCACAACACAGAGAAAAGTAGATAGATTAGCAGAAATGGCTCGCTTCTCGCCGCCGGTGACCTTCCTCCTCCTGCTAGTTCTGATCGCCTGTGTCGCCGGAGTTAATGGCGGGTCCTCATTCACCGACGAGAATCCGATCAAGCAAGTAGTATCGGACGGTCTACGTCAACTCGAAGATTCGGTTCTTCAAGTCATCGGCCAAACTCGTCACTCTCTTACCTTTGCTCGATTTGCTCACAGGTTTGATTATCCGATTTCGTTTTTGTTCATATTGCAATGATTGAATTGAATTGAGACTCAATTGTTTAGTTGATTTTGTTTGTTGTTTGAACTCAATTTATCTGGTTATGAATTTGTTTCAGGTATGGAAAGAGTTACGAGACTGCTGAGGAGATGAAGAATAGGTTTTCGATTTTTGTTGATAGTTTGAAGATGATTAGATCGCATAATAAGAAAGGACTATCTTATACCCTAGGTGTTAATGGTAAGTATAAGTGGATTATTAGCTAAATAATTCTTTCTTCGTTCAATTCAGTGTTATTATTTTAGTTTTGAATGTGCTTACTTGAGATTCTTGTTTATGCTTGATTCAAGTCTTCATTTGGCACGACTGTGATTCGTTTCCTTGTTATTTGAACTATAATTGTTTGTAAAGTTGGATTAAATTGACTGTCCATTGATTAAATTGATTTTAGATTCACTGTGGCTTTAGTTTACTGGAGAATTTATAGTTTGGAAAGCACTGATTCCATTTAATTTTGGAGCTTTCTTCATTTAGTACTGATGTTTGACTTTTTATAGAAGTTTGTTTCCGATCAAAAGTTGACCTATATGGTATTCTTTGAGTTCACAGAGGATAAACTATGTGATTGTAACTGAAAATTTCATTTCATCAAAGTCTTAGTTCATAAAATAGTCAGTTTGATTTTGAAAATTGCAACTTGATTAGAGCGTGAAGCAGGTGTAAATCTATTGAATTCTTCTGAAACTTGATTAGTTTGGACACAATATAGTTAAGTTACTTCCATCACACTTGTACTCTGTACTTTTTTAACTTTTATATAGAGCTTATGAATGAAGATTGTTTTTATTGAAACTTGGTTCATTAGATCATTTTTGTGTTATGGCATAATTGTGACTATATGATTCAGAAGGCCTCGAACAAGATTTGCTCTATCCCAACCTTCCAACTTAGTTACCTTCTTACCCTCCTGTATGTGCTTGCATCCGTCTTAGAGTAGTCACACCTGGTTTCGTATTTACATTAAAACTTAGGAAGCTGTATAGATAACTATATACAAAGCTATAAACTGCGCGTGCTTCTTTATGAGCTTGTATAAACTCATGTAGAGTGGTTTGCTCACTCAAGTGGAGATTGTTTACCAAATATTGACATAATTCACCACTTAGTTCTAGTTAGTTATGATTTTCTGTTTGATACGAACAGAGTTTGCTGATATGACATGGCAAGAGTTCCGGAAACATAGACTAGGAGCCGCACAAAACTGTTCTGCTACAACAAAGGGCAACCACAAGCTCTCAAATGTTCTCCTTCCTGAAAAGGTACTTGTTATGAGTAAATTTATAGCTCTGCTATTTTTGTTAGTCTTGGTACAAAAAATATATTTGAAAAAAAAAAAAACTGTTTTTTATTTACTGTACATTATATTTTATTTTGTTTTAAAGACCGATAGATTGTAATGTTGAGCTATGACCATTCTCTCTTTCGCGTACAATTGCAAGGGTAATGATAAAAGCAAATAAGGGTGCACTATCATTTTTGGTGGACATCGTAGAATAAACTACTCAGATCAACTTCCTTTATTCTCTTGGCTCATGTTTGTCAATTTCTGAGCTGTTCCTGATTTTGTATCTTCAAAAGCATATAAATCTTATCCATGCTAAGTACACCATGATTTACAAATATCTTCTGGCTTTACCTTTTGGATCACTACATAGAATTATTCATATAATTTGCTTTAAATGCGGCAATCTATGCATATTTAATGCTTCCGGTGTCCTATCCAAAATACTCCCTCCGTCCCCGCCGAGTGGAGACTTATTTCCTTTTTGGTCCCTCCCAGCCCAATGGAGACTGCCCAAAATGGAAGGGAATCTTTACTATTTTTCCCACTCATTCTCTCTCCTATTTTATTTTTACACTCACAACACCAATCAAATCACTATTCATCCAACTCATTCTCTCTCCTATTTAATTTTTCATACTCACAACATTTCCTTCCACTTTTTATCTCTTTTACTTTTCCTTAATCTGTGTGCCCAAATTTTTGGTATCCACTCGGCTGGGACGGAGGGAGTACATAATAAATTCTTTCATATTCTCTTTTCGATTAAGATTGCCCTATAGAGTGTGTTGTTTTAAATACAAAAATCTGTGCAATCTTTTGCTTCTGTGTGTATTTTTCAATTATTTTGTAGACTTTCTCTTTTTGATGAAGATTACTTTATATTTCCACAAATAGTCTAATTTCAGTTTTTTGGCGTGTTACAGAAAGACTGGAGAGAAGTAGGCATTGTCACCCCTGTTAAGAATCAAGGTCACTGTGGATCTTGCTGGACATTCAGGTGAACTTGGGTAAAGATATAACATTGTAAACTGGTATGTATGTGGCCTCAATTTGTAACTTAATCATCATTTTTTACCTGAATCTGCAGCACCACAGGAGCTCTTGAGGCTGCATATGTACAGGCATTTGGGAAACCCATCTCTCTGTCTGAGCAGCAACTTGTGGACTGTGCCAAAGCTTATAACAATTATGGTTGCAATGGCGGTTTGCCATCGCAAGCCTTTGAGTACATCAAAGCCAACGGTGGGCTTGACACTGAGGCAGCATATCCATACACTGGGGTAGATGGTGTATGCAAATTCTCATCTGAGAATGTCGGGGTCCAAATTTTGGATTCTGTTAACATTACCTTGGTAAATATATAACCATGTTTCCACACTTGAGAGTTTTTGCCTTTGCTTGATGAGCTTGTTTATACCCATATTTCTCATCAATTGCATCCCTATATGATTATCCATTTTGAGAGACATTTTGAGGGAATTAACTTTTAAGCAATCTTAGTAGCAAATATGCATAAGTGCTCACCACCTTATAGACCTAATCTTATTGCAAGTATATACATATCAGAAAGTGTTATTTGTTATAGGTGAATTATGTAATTAACTTAAAAATAGACACTCATTTAGGGATTTTTTTATTTTTTTTAATCGATACTTGCTTAAGGTCGAAGGCAGTAATAACAAAAAAAAAAAACATTTTTCAGGAGGTTTTCTTTATGCATCTTTCTTATGTATTAATCTATTTACAGGGTGCTGAAGATGAGCTAAAGGATGCAGTAGGAGTTGTTCGGCCAGTGAGTGTGGCTTTCGAAGTGGTGGATGGCTTCCGGCTATACAAAAGTGGAGTATACACCAGTGACACTTGTGGCAAGTCTCCTATGGTGAGTGTTTACACTATAATATTGAAAAACTTATGGATTTAAAAAAGCGTGAAAAGATTATTTAGTTATGATGAATCAAACATAGTTCAAAGGTCAGCTCCGTGCGCAAAGCATCCCCGCGCACTGGTTGAGGTGTTGCCGTGTGACCTTGAGGTCACGAGTTCACGTTCCGGAAGCAATCTCTTGCATTGCAGGGTAAGGTTTGCCTACATTTCACCTTGTGGTGGGGACCCTTCTCAGAACCCTCGCTACGCGGGGATGCCTTGTGCACCGGGCTGCCCTTTTTCTGATGAATCAAACATAGTCTACTTCAGGAGAGAGTAGCGCAAACATGAGTCTATATCCTAGTAAATCGTTTATTTTCCAGTTTCATTATAGAATCAAAATTTAAATTTCCGCCGAATCTATGATAAAAACTAAAACAAAGAATTCAAGAAAACTGGAGAATCTAAAGTAGTGTGTTGATCCAGTTCAGGAGCATGTCATAGTTACTGCTTGAGTTTATACAAACAGTAGTAAATCACTGGATATCTGGGGGTTGAGGTGGATCATTTGTAATCTAGTTATGTGCCGCCCCCTCCATTCCAAAATAAATGTCATACTTTGATTTTCTAGGTCAAATTGATTGAACTTTGACTATTTTTTATGAGATGTTAACCGTCTTCATAAAATTGCAAAACATTTATTGATAGTATTCTTAATGATGTATCAATACAGCCATATTTCATGATCATTAAAATTTCATAAATTTGGTCATTTAATTTGGCTGACCAAGAAAGTCAAAGTATGACATTTATTTTGGGACATAGATTGTATATTATTATGAGTCCAGCTTGATCAAAGACACTAACTTTATAATTTGGAAATCGAGTGACTCCTTACATTTGCATTCCAGGATGCAAATTTCAAATGAATTACTTCTGCCGCAAGTGTTCAGTAGCGTTCTAAGAAATACTCCCTCTGTCCCATAACGATGATCCCATTTGATTGTTCTAGCATTTTAACAAAAACAACAACAACAAAGCCTTAGTCCCAAAATAATTTGGGGTCAGCTAACATGAATTCTCATATGTGTCATCAGAAAAAAAAAGCAAGTTAAAAAAAGAAATATGAATAAAATTTAGAAATGGAAAAGAAGAGAAGAAAAGAAAAAAAAAGTGATAATACAAGAATATATATATATATATATATATATATATATATATATATATATATATATATATATATATATATACACAGGAAGAAATAGGAATAAAGTGATGTTTACTTGTTACTGTATTACTACCTCTTCTTCCTTGGGTGGATCCCATCCTCTCCTCTCATTGGTTGGCAATTTAGGAAGTTTTGTAAGCTAACAATTTTAGAAATGAGACTATCTTTCGGGAACAAACAAAAATGGCAAGCGGGATTATGGGGAAATCTTTATGGGACGGAGGGAGTAATCTTAATGTATTATGTGACGATACTTGGCAGGACGTGAACCATGCAGTTGTTGCTGTTGGATATGGAGTAGAGGATGGTGTTCCATACTGGCTCATTAAGAACTCATGGGGTGCAGACTGGGGTGACAATGGCTACTTTAAAATGGAGATGGGAAAGAACATGTGTGGTAAGTTTCCCTCAAAAAAATCGCTAAATAGGAAATGATTGATGTACAGAATGCTTTAGGGTGTTGTACTATAGAACACTCCATTTCATTGAGGTGTTGTATGGTACAAGACTCTAAAAGAGTTTAAACGAATGCCTGAAACTGAAGCTTGTTTATTATCTGACAATGACTGCAGGTGTGGCAACTTGTGCATCTTACCCTGTTGTGGCTTAATGTGATAATTGTTGAAGAAAAGAGCAAGGGTACTTTCATAAAGGGGAACGAAAATTGTTGCATAAAATTTGTGTTATACTATTTAAGTTTCTGAAATAGCAGTTGGCTATTGCTCCGAAACTAAATGATGATCGTGTAGTGTGCTAGTGAATGTAATTTTAAAAGGGTTAATGTACAAAATAAGAACAGAAAGGAGGATATATATGCCTATGAATGGGTGATTCCATGAACACAATATTTGTAAATTTGCCTACTTTAGTCATTAATGAAGCATATATTCAAGTAACCATCAAAGTTCAATTAAAGGCTCATTTTTATTTAGGCGTACCATTAAAAATTAACTTCTTTTATAGATAAAAATTTATACTCCCTCCGTCCCACTTCAAATGGTCCAATTTCTTTTTTGGGACGTCCCACTTCAATTGGTCTCTTCTATAAATGGAAAGTTTTCCATATATTTATACCCTTATCATCTCCACATATTTACAAAAAAACCACACTATTCCTCCCACTCATTCTCTCTCCTATTAAATATTTTTAACTTTTACATTCTCTCTCCTATTTCCTACCACACATTTTAACTTTTACATTCTCTCACCTCTAATTTCTACTCACTTTATTCATTTTTCTTAAAAACCGTAAAATAAACCAAGGGACCATTTGAAGTGGGACGGAGGGAGTAATAAATATTTTATTCAATGAGAACATCTTGCAATTGCCATATCCGTAAGTCACAACAACGAGTTTATTGTCAAATTATCATGCATATTATTCAGTTTTTACAAATTGACCTTTGTACTATTAAAACGCCTATTATTACATGCGTACTATTTGAAAAATAACCAAAATCGTTAAAAATGTGTATGAATGCTAGTAGGTGTTAGTAACTTAACGAGTTAAATTCCTATTTCATCACTAACCTATTGAATTTGTTTTGTTTTATCACAATTTATTTACATATTCTTTAAACGATTTTTATTTACATATGTTTAAATATTATGTTATTATAACTTTCTTACTATTTAAAATATGTTTTTCCTTCAAAAAATAAATATTTAAATGTGTTTAGTTTCTTTTTTGAAAGAAAAATATGTTTTCTTTAAAAATGATCACGTTAAAAAAAATTAAGATACGAATTTACAATACTCCCTCCGTCCCACCAATTGCTTCACCATTTTTCTTGGGCACGGGAATTATGGTAATGGGAGGGAAAAAAAATGTTGTGAGTGTAATTTGAAAATAGGAGAGAGAATTAGTGGAGGGAATAATAAATTATAATGGTGTTGTGAGTATTAAAATAATGTAGGAGAGAGAATGAGCGGAGGAAATAATAATATTTTATGTCCAAAAAAGGAAAGGTGAAGCTTCTAACGGGACGCCCTTTTGGGTAATTGGTGAAGCTTTTATTAGGACGGAGGGAGTATATATTATTATATGATGATCCAGTAAATTATCCAGATTAAGCCTTAATACAACAATAATTTGATCTACATCAACTAGGACCTGACCACAAACAAACGTCTTGAATGGGTGGTCTCCGGCTAACACCCTCCAGCGTGATGATGAGATGTCGAGTTATATGATGGTATAAACTCTATGAAAATGACGTAATCTCAAAATAGCCAAGATGACATTACCTTTTTACGTGAGATGTAGTCTGCTATATATAGTGTGCCTTAGGATTGATAGAAATTCCTTGAATTGTGGAGACAATTTAGGCGTAACAATCTCCGTGATTGTAGGAGACGGTTACGAATTGAATCGTGGGGAGGCGCACATATTTGCTTGGTCGAGGTCGACCTGACTTTATGCCTTGACTAGGCAGGGATTGTACAATTAGATGATCGTATGTCGGACGAATCTAGGTTGGGACCAATGATGGTCGGACAATGAGCTTGGTCGACCGATCTATACTGTTGGGGTGCTGGGGCCGTAGTAATTGGATTGACCCATTCAATAACTGTGTCTTTGTGATATTTGAAATGTTAAGCTTCATATGTTGGGTCTGGCCCATTGTTTTTTTCCTATTCAATGACCCCCAGCATTCTGAGTTGACTTTGTTGACCAGGAAGTTATGAATTTTTTTTGTGATGACTTACGTGGCCCGCTGTTGTATGGTCGACTGGGTAGATGTAGGTCGTTCTCGAATATTGACTTCTGGCGGTTAGATGCGCTGTAATTTTCAGCTTAATGGGACATTTTTAACAATTGGACAACATCATTGGGAACTGTTGTGGAACTTTTACTCTGACAATGGAATGGTTATGTCCCCAAACCTTTCCAATCCAGGTAAGGAAAAGGAAGCATATAAAAGGAAGGATTCCTTTCCTTTTCAGACTTTACAATCCTCAAGCTTTTATACACCCAGCAAGAACAAACAGCAAGGAAATCGTTTTTTCTGGCGTAATCAATCTTCCCGTTCCATCATTGCGCTTTGTTTCTCTTTAACTTAGCAAGGCACCCTTCACTTTCTTTCCTTTAGGTTTAATTTTAAGCTTTCATTATAAATCTGCCATGGCTAGGACCTTCAGCTTCGAAGTAGATGATAGGCACGAGTATAACTGTGTAAACTTAGGGTCTACAAGAGGCTAGAGGGCCCGTGGAGAGAGTTGACCAGAGATGAGTGCATAACTATCTTGAATAGATGGAGCCTGTTTTATGGCGAGCTAGGGTTTCTAGCTGGTGAGAGCATGTGGGATTTGGAGGCGGACGATCCGCAGATCATTCATTTTCGTCTTTTCAACAAATTGATAGAGCACCTCATAATTTTTTACATTAAGTCTAACAAACCACCTTTCCCTCGTGAGAGGTTAGAATTCCCAGAGAAATCTAGGTCGTCCTTAGATAGCTCAAAACATACTTCAACTAGGTTTGATTCCCCTATTTTTGTGTCTTCTGTAGATATGGCAGCTCAACATTCTTCGACCTCCTCTTCGTCGAGCTCTTCCTCCGATAATCGTGGAAAATTCTGCTCGACCGTGGTATCAGGTCGCAATGAAAGGGGGTATGTGGCCCCCAAGTCATCCATAGGAAGGAAGAATGCTGAATCCCGCATCAATATTCTACATGGCTTCTTTGAGGTCTACTGGGATGACTTCCATCTAACCCACATCACCGAGAGGCAAAGGAAGGCCCAGTCTTGGATCCATTGGGGTCTGAGTACGACTAGAGTAGCTTTTTATTATGGCCAATTTGAGGTCGGGCTACGACTTTCCCTTGATCCCTTCATTTGTGAGTTTCTGGAGTGTTTGACTGTTGTCCCTATACAGTTAGGTGCCAACACTATTGGCGTCTTACAATGCTTCACCATGGTGTGCAGGTTTGTGGGGTACGAGCCGTGTATGCACGTATTCAGGAGGCTCTTCAAGGTCGTGATGAATGAGAAAAATTTTGGAATAAGTACGCCGGCCAAAGCCAAGGCCCCAAAACTGTTCATCAACTTGCCCGAAAAGGTGTCTGGGTGGAACAGCCACATGATTTTGGCGGATAGTAGGAAGGGATGGGAGTTCCCTTTGCTTGAGGCAGATACACTGCCTATGAAGGAATAAGAATAGTGGGTCCCAGAGTGGAGCGGTGAGCTCACTCGTAGGTTGACGTTGGTGGCTCGGAGGAGCACCATAAGCTGGGCCACCCTTGGGTTGGATAAGGACTTCTTCATTCAGACTGGAATGATGTTAGGAGGAGATGGGGAGGTAGCCCCTTTAGTGCCAATCATTAGGAGTCTTAGGTACCCGGATTGAGTAATTCATGAGAGGGAAAGGTTTGAGTCCTAATGCCACTATTGCAAGAAGAAGCCCGACCACTGCAGAAGCCTATTCCACTATGGCGGTTAAGTATTTGACTTGCTTTTTATAATTCACATCTTTTTGCTCGCATATCTCTTTGCTGACTGTTTTCCCTTTGATCGTGCAGTTCTAACAGCCAAACAAGAAGCCAATAGGAACAGAATAGTCGACCTCGGATACAGGAGGAGGAATAAGAAGGCCTATAGGGCGGCCAACGCTAGGGCCAGCATGGATAAGGAGGTCGAGGAAAGAAATGCTTTGCTCCCCAAAGCAGGAGTGGGGATGATCCCCGTTGATGGGACTGGGCCACTGGAGCCCATTGAGCAGGAGCCCCAGGTGCAAGTAATTGGGGGGAGGGGGAGGTCAACATGTTGACCGAGATAGAGTAGGGCTCAGAGCCCAGGCGGGTGTCAGCTGGGCAAAATCCCCACAATATTGTTGATCTGGAGCTCGATGATAACGAGCCAGAAGAGCCTGATGTCGACCTTCCTCTTAGTCGGCTTAGGAAGAGGTCCCGCGTCAACCTGGGGCTTGAACAAACTGGTACTTCCAGAGCAGCCGGTTCTGCATCAAGCCATCCTTCTCCTCACGCCCTCTACCCGAAGCACTGAAGAAGTGCAGGCCGTCGTGGAGAGGTTGAGTGATGTCCCTCCTCTCACGGGCATCAATATCTCGAGTCGCCACTACCCCGAGCTGGGTTTGGGACAGGTAATTGTGAGGAGGGCGGCAGATAGGGATTTGTTAGCCCAATTTGTTGAGTAGGGGCTCACCCCAGAAGAGTACAATGATAGGTCGGGCCTCCTTGCTTCCGAGTTATAACTTGTATTTTCCGCAGTGTTCTAAAAATCGGCCTAGGCGGCCGCCTAGGCGGCGCCTAGGCGCTAGGCGGCGGCCGAGCGCCGCGACTTTAGGCTAGGCGGGGCAATTAGGCGCTAGGCGGGGCTAGGCGGGGCTAGGCGGTCTAGGAGGCTGGGCGGGATGGGCGGGATTAGGCGGGACTAGGCGGGGCTAGGAGGGGCCTAGGCGGGATTGGGCGGTCTAGGCGGTCGAAGAGTTGGCGTTCGAGTTTTTAGATGCGTTCGACCGTAACGGGTGTAACTTTTGATTCCAGAGGAGTTACGGGACGCACAGCATATTAAAACGACCGTCTTTTCGAGAGGAACAAAAGTAATTGGGCTATGCCCCCTGAGAGACCCATAAATAGGCCAAAAAACGCTTCTAAGGGCCTCAAACGGCCTTCTGAAGTTTTTATCCGTTTTTTCATTGTTTTGGACCTTTTCGTAATTTTGCAGTTTTAGGGTTTCTTTTCAGTAGGGTTTTTTCCAGACTTTATATACTTTATGTTAGGGTTTTGAGAAATGATGCCGTCTTCTAATGTTATGGTTCAATGACCGAAATGCCCTGACCCATAGTTGAGTTGTTCAAGATTTATACATTTATCCTCTTGAATTTGTCACTATGGACAGAAACTATGGAATATATATAAAAATGTGTGTAAATTCGCGGCCCCGCCTAGGCGCTCTAGGCGCTAGGCCCGGCCTCGCCGCCTATGCGCCGCCTAGCGATTTTTAGAACCTTGATTTTCCGTATTTTTATTTTCCGTTTGGTCGTTACAACTTTGGTCGTCACATTACTAATTGTCTATATTCGTTTGTGCAGTCTCTTACCTTGACGAAGCAGGCAAAGTGCAGCTGGCGGGCTGCCATTGAAAAGGAACAGCTCGACTCTGCCAACTTCTCGAGGAAGGCCAGAGAGGCCGCTAGTTTGAGGGAGAGGCTCTCTGAGTCTGACTCCCAATGCTGGGCTCTCTAGGCCTCTCACTTTATTGCTGAGAAGGAGAAAGATGAAGCCTTGAAGGTGGAAAAGGAGCAGCTTGCTCCCGTTCAGGCCCAGGTTGATTCTTTGGCTCCCACCAAAGCGGTTTTAGAGGAGGAGGTAGCTCACCAAGCAGGAGAAGGAAAAATTGGAGGGGCAGCTCGGCCAACTGTCTGGTTTGGTCCAAGATTGCAATAGAAGGATCGAACAAATGAACAATGACCACCAAGCAGCTAGGCTAAGGTGGGATGAGGAAGCCCAGGCAAGGGAGATGGCTGTCGTCGAACAATTTACAAACATTAATGAGTGCTACAATATTATAGTGTCCCGACCTAGGGATTTCTATGATGTTGGACGCCAACATATGGCTCGACGAGCCCTGGTAGATCCTACTGTCGAGATGCCAGTTGAGAAATTAGCTGAATGGGCCCATGCCGACCGATATGACGAGGCAGCTCGAGCAGGCCACTCCCTTGTTCCCTTTATTGCCAACGATCTGGCCGTCATCGCCCAGCAAGACGCTGAGGACGGGCTAGTGTCCTGGGTCGCCCCTCCATCCGAGCAAATCCATTCTCCAGGAGCTCGAGGAGGCTGATGAAGCTGAGGATGAATATGAAGAGGTCACTCATGACCAGGTGTTTGATGAAGCTGAGCAGAGCAAGCAACAACAGAAGCAGGAGCAGACAAATTTCGATCAATGAGATTGATCTTTTATCTTGGTTTTTGTAATGAACAAGTCCCAAACAATTTTCTATTTATTATTTTCTATTTTTCCATGCCTTAGCCCAGTTTGGGAGGCATTTCAACTCGTAATATTTTGAATTTGGGTAAGTCCTGGCCCGCTTTTGAGGGACTTACCACTTAATACTAGCTGACTTTTGAATCATTTGGTGTAGATCTAGGTCCTTGTCTTTATTGTCAAACTAGTTTAAGTAAGAGATTGACCAAAGCCTTAGTCGGACCAATTTTCAATAGCGAAACTGACTAAGGTTTTAGTCGAACTTGTTGGGAACGAGACTTACCTAAGTATTCAGTCGAACCTGTTAAAGAACGAGGTTGGCTTAAGATTTTGGTCGAGCCTGTTTAAAGAACGAGACTGGCTTAAGTCTTCAGTCGAACCTGTTTAAGAACGAGATTGACTTAGGACTTCAGTCGAGTCTATTTAATGAACGAGACTGTCTTAAGTCTTCAGTCGAACCTTTTTAATGAATGAGATGGTCTAAGTCTTCAGTCGAACTTGTTCAATGAACGAGGTTGACTTAGGACTTTAGTCGAGTCTGTTTAATGTTTCAAGATCGACTAAGAGTCGGACCAGAATTGATCATGTTGCAAGTATAACACAGTTTGTGAATAGAACTTCTCGGGGGAACCCCATTTTATTGATGAAGTAGATCGTTACATAGAGAGCTCAATCAGAAATAATATTTAACTAAGCGGATAGCATGCTAAGGATGTTTCAGCTCGTCACCACCCGAATGGCCAATCATGTAGGTCCATTCTTTAACAATCCTAGTAACGATGTAGGGTCCTTCCCAATCCGGAGATAACTTATTATGTTCAGATTTCCTTCCAGTTACCTCAATCTTCCGTAGGACATAGTCCCCAACATTGAACAACCTCTTCCTGCCCTTCTTGTCGTGATACCCCTTGGTTTTCTGCTTGTAATTGATCATTCTAAGCTGAGCAGTCATCCGTTTCTCATCCAATATGTCCAAGTCGAGCAATTTGTTGGAGTCATTCTGGTTCTGATCAAACAAAGCCACCCTTGTTGTAGGAATTCGTAGCTCGGCAGGTGCTATGGCTTCTGACCCAAAAGTAAGAGCAAATGGGGTTTCCCCAGTAGGCCCCCTGGTGGTTGTGCGGACTGCCCAAAGAGAAAGGGGTAGTTCGTCCAACCATCTGCCTGCACGACCAAGTATGCCCTTGCTTAGTGCACTCAATACCAACTTGTTGGCCGCCTCTGCTTTCCCGTTTCCTTTTGGGATAAGCGACCGATGACTTCCAGTGTTTTACTCCCAATCTTTTCATCTTTGTTTCAAAAGTTGTTGAAAATTATGGGCCGTTGTCTGAAACAATTGAGTGTGACACTCCAAAGCGACACCAGATGTAATCATGGATAAAGTTTATGGCGTTTTCCTCTGTTATCTTTGCCAAGGGTTTTGCCTCGATCCATTTGGTGAAGTAGTCAATAGCCACGATCACGTACTTACAATTTCCCCGGGTGGGTGGGAAGGGTCCGATCAAATCTCACATATCGAACGACCAAGCTGCAACCACATGTGTTTGTTTGGTTGTTGGGAGCCTTGGTAGGTCGGAATATCTCTGGCATTTATTGACGCGCCCCGAACCGTGGTCCTACTTGGCCCCATGCCGGGACACGCTCTGAAGATGCCTTTATTTTTAAAAACTTTTCGAAATGTCTCTTCCAAAACATTTGCTAAATAAAACCTGTTTAACTTTAAAGAAACTTTCATAACATACCATTAAAGGTAAAACCATGTAACTTGAAATCCACTTTCAAAGCTTTACAACCCAAATACAACTCCTTTACAAACCAAGGAACATAGTTCCAAAGTATACAATATTTACAATCTCAAAAGAGTTTCAAAATACATGACAACATCTCAAGTCTCGGGAATACTACCCTTTGGTTATACATTTATATAATGCAACCAACTACCAAATACCTTGTCCAAAATACAACCTAACTCGGCGTCCTCTCGTGATCAACGTAGCCTAGTCCCTGGCTCGCCCCTATCTAAGAAAGCAATAAAATTAAAGGACGGGGTGAGATAAATCTCAGCAAGCTATTATATATGCAACAATATGCTATGCAATCACAATAGGAAAGCATATAACAACATCTCATCATATATATATCACATTCTTGTTAACACAAAGAAAGATATATATATATATATATATATATATATATATATATATATAACACATAAGTACAATAATGTAACACTCAAAAGGATACTGAGCCAAGGTTTCATCCTCAAAAGGATATCACGATCCGAGCAGCATCCACAGCTGAAGAAGCGGTTCCGGAACCCAATCATAATAACAACAAATGGGCATACTGACACAAAGTCATACCCCAGTGTGCAACTAGACTACACCCTAAAAAGGGGAGCTAGCCCACTACCCAAACCATGGTCAATGGAAGGGCAAAAAGGGACCCAATGTATGGATTATAATGAACTCGGCTCGGGTGCCATTATACCCCATAACACTGCCCAATAATCAAGTATCAACTGGACTTTAAACAGAAGCACATTACTAAATACTTGCTTACAATAACCAATGATTCCAAAGTAGGGAACCATACCAATATAGCATATCAAAATGATAACAAGTATCCATCAACAATAGCACAAAGGCTAAATCACCCTTGAACCAATTCAATTCAGCTTAGGATTCCAAAGTAGGAAACCCTAATCAAGCACATTATAAAGATGTCAAACAAATCCAAAAGGTGCAACACATAAGGTCTAAACACTTATAATAACCATTCAAGGATGTATCATCAATCACATAAGGATATTAAACATGTTAGGTTCAATGGAAATAAATGGTTCTGACCTACTTTAATCAAATATTTAACCATCTTCCAAATATCACAATTGGTATGTAAAGACATCCTTTTATTGTTCCTATGTTATACTTTGATTATAGTGTTCAATTGGTTATATCTATATTATAAAGTTGGACCTACATGGCTTTAAAAACAGTTCAGCAAAACAGGGTAGGGTAGGGGTGTAAATGGTTCGATTTGGTTCGGTTTGGGCATATTTACAGACCAAACCGCTGATCATCGGTTTGAACAAATTTCAAACCGAACCGAACCATGAAATTTTTCAAACCAAACCAAACCGAACCACCATAATTCAGTTCGGTTCGGTCTGAACTATGGTCTAATAATACGATTTGAATCACAACTTAAACTGCAGTTCAAACCATTATCCAAACCGAATTGATTCAAGTTCTGAACCATAGTTCTTCACCACGGTCTTAAGGATTCAAAGTCAAATGTGTTTAATTTACACAAGCTGCACCACTTCATTTATATATCTACTTTCTCCTCTCTCCCTTTCTTTCTTTCTTTCTCCATGTGGGAAAGTTATCTTTCTAAAAAATCTCAGCACCTTTCGCTTGTTTTCTCCCTCAAATCTTTACCCTTTTTCACGGTAATTACTAAAATCTGGAGCTTGAAATCAGTCATCAAAACCCACGAGAATCAAGACATTTTTCCACTCTATTTGACAAAATCAAGCTTGTCAATGTCAATCGATGGAAAGGGTTGAAGAATTGGTCAGTTTACCTCCATCAATAAACCCGACCAAGATCCAATTGAAAACCCCAGGTGAGATGAGATTTTGGGTGATATTTGGCACTTCTTGATCATAATATCATCCCTTGATTATGAGTTGGGTTTTTAATTTTGTTAGGTGAGATCTGTGGGGGAAGATTCAAGTGGGTTTTTAATTTCATAGATTTAATAGTACGTTGGTGGGTTTTGTTTTGATGGGTTTTATTATGAAGGTGGAAGAAGGGGTATATGGAGAACTACTTATTTATTTCATGGTCTTTTCTTGTAATGTTTTGGCGGTGAGGTTTGATCTATATGAAGATGTAATTGGTTACATAGTGTGGTTGGGACTTTGTTCTTTTTTTTTTGATGGAAAAGGGATTAAGCTCTGTTTATATTTTTTTAGGAAATGATAAACTGTCAATTGTTATGGTTTGAACTTTGAAGGGCTTTGGATGTGGTTGATTACTATCCCACATGGAGAAGGAAATAAAGGAGAAGAGGGAGGAGGTGTATAAAAATAGACTGGCCAAATTCAGTTCATCGGTTCAGACCACGGTTCGGTCTCGCGGTTCAGATCACGGTTCGGTCTCGCGGTTCAGACCTCGGTTCGGTTTAGAACGGTTCGGTTTGGTTCGATTTGACTCGGTTTGAAAGGTTAAACCGTAAATCAAACTGAACCAAGTGGTTTGTCAATTTTTAAAGCTGAACAGAACCATTTATGTTCAAAAATCGAACCAAACTGCATGGTTTGGTTCTGTTCAGTTTCGAACCGCGGTTCAGACCGAACCGCTGACACCCCTAGGGTAGGGCACGACTCGTGCCCCAGGGCACGACTCGTGACCCTTTTACACCCAGCCTAATACACTCGTCCAACTCAAGGCACGACTTGTCACGAATGCATGGCACGACTCGTGCCATAGGGCACGACTCGTGCCCTGAACAGAATTCAGCACATCAGTCGAAACTTCAGCAACTCAATTGGAAACCTTTACAAGTTCATTTTTCCAGCTCAAACAACATTTCCAAAACCCAAACTCCAGTTCCACACAACCCAAAAGTACCTCAAGCTATTCCACTCAACCCAAAGCCATTTCCATTATTCCAAACTCAAAGTAAAATGACCAAACGTTTCCTTACAACAAACATACTTCCACAATTGTAACATTAACATCAAATGAACTAAAAATCCTTCCTTATCTCAATTTGAAATCATTCATACTTTTCTTGACTTCTTAATCCAACCTTATAATAACCATAAGAATATCAATGCTAAAAATCCATAATTGTATAGGTAATAGCTTTAAAACTCTAACGCTTGTACCTTTAGCCTACGCCGACGCCGACGCGGCCGTTCTTATTCTAGGTTTAGGAATCATTATATATACTCAATAATTTAGGATCACCATTATACCCTTTTCTAAAATAGGTCAAGCCCAATAACTTCATGATATGCAACACTTATACTTTCAACTTAACAGCAACACAATAACCAAACCTTAATTCAACTCATTCCAATACATTTCCAACTCAACCACAAAGGTTTCAAAGTGCCAAGCAACACACACACACACAAACACACACACACACACACACACACACACATATATATATATATATATATATATATATATATATATATATATATATATATATGTATATACATATACATATATACATATATTAACCCCTTCACTTTAAATTAAACCACTATACCCACAATTCATTTTACTCATCCCAAAATCTATTTTCCATTTATTTCAAAACCATTTCAACTCAAGACAATGCACCAATATAATATATATATATATATATATATATATATATATATATATTCCAACCCTTATCATCTTAACCTCAAATTTACTCCTATTCATTCACCTTAAACATCAACACTATTTCTACCATTCCAAAGAGAAGTAAAAATTGATCCAAAACACATGCAACCATTATCCAACAATAATATCAACTTTAAACACTAAATGAACATGATTTTGAAGGAAAATATAATAACTTACCAAAATACTTCGAAATTAAGAAAAACTTCAATCGGATAGAAATGCTCCCCTTCTTCTCCCGAACATTATGAAACGAACGGATCATCAAACTAATTTTTCTTGATTAAATGGGAGGTTTTTAAAATGGATAATAAGGTTTGGACTCTTTTTGGTTTTGGAAGGGAAAGAACTTGCTGGGAGGGTTTTCTTGTTTGTTAAAATGAAAAGGTTTTTCTATATTAACAAAATGAAGAGATAAACATTGCTTAGTTACACTAAGGCTCCTCCATTCATTATGTTATGAAACATAAATGACTTATGTTCTAAATTTTACTCTAAAGCACCTCATGTTTTATAAGATTTTTAATTAAGTTTCAAATATCATTATTTCACTTCACCACTCCTAATATTTTCATTTAGTCATTTAAATAAATTATATTTAATTTATTAACATATTTAAAATATCAATTAATTAATTAAATATTAAAATTAACATATAATACTCACAAATATAATGCCTAGGTTTAGGGTCGTGATATTTATCACACTTATACACAAACTCACGAGCATCTTCCCTTAGATGAGGCCAATAATATCCCAATGTAAGTATCTTGTCTGCCAAGGTTCTGGCCCCCGGGTGTCCTCCACAGACTCCACTATTGTAAGTACCCAAATCTGGCTCATGCCTTCCGGTTAAATTTCCCGACAATTTCGGTAAGTTTCCCGGTAATTCCCCGGACCTTCCTAGTGTTCCGGAAATATTCCGGAACTGTTCCAAAACAAATAAGGGCTGAAGGGGAAGCTTCCTAATTAAGAAACACATTTTTCTTAATTAGGAAATATTCTAGAATTTGCCACCTTGCATGGTTCTAGAAACATGCTGAGTCACAAGGGATAATGTCGCACAGCTGCATTAGCCAAGGGTCTCTGGCCGCACGGCTTCATTGGCCTTATCCAGACTGCCTATAAATAGAGCCCTCCTCTACCCATTTTAACAACAACAATAAGAACAACAATATCAACAACATCACACATAATACGTGAAATACACTCCCAAGAGCTGCTGGAAGTCCAAGAAGGTGAAGAAGAAGGCCAAGAAGCCACCTCCCTCCTCCTTGAAGATCCTAAGATCAACCTTTCCACCTAGCTCCATCCAAAGAAGAAGAGGAAGCCATTGGTAACCTCTCACGCCCTAAACTTGCATCCTAATTGCTCTATGTGATTCTAATTGCTCATTGCATTTCATATATTGCTATTATCTTGTTTGGGACTTGGTAGATTAAAGATCATATCTTTATACCCCCCCTTTCCCCCTTTTGCATGCATTAGGCATCCCTTGCCATTAAAGATGTAATCTTTTGAATCAAAGGTGCATTCTTTGCACCTAAAAACCCTATTTTTACATAAAAATATCATCTTTATGCATCATTTGCATATAAAAATTCAATCTTTATGATGAAAATGCATCCTTTGCATATGAAACCCTTTTTCAAGCTTCCTTTGCATTAAAGATCATATCTTTATCCTAAATTAGCACCCTATGCTTTTCAAAATACAATCTTCATGCATCCTTTGCATATTAAATCCCAATTTCTTCATTAAAAATGCATCATTTGCATAAAAATCATGTCTTTATGCATCCTTTGCAAATTAAAGATCATTTCTTTAAATCAAATGCATCATTTGCAATCCAAAAATGTCATCTTTTCACTAAAAATGTCATTTTTACATGCATTCCCCTATATCCCCATTAGCAACCTTGGAACGGACCGGTGTAAAAGATCCTATCTTTACATCGTTCCTTCCATTAAAGGTTTCATAATTTCTTTAGAAAGGGACAACCTTGAACCCTATATCTCCGATTATCACTTAAGATGAGTATGAAGCATCTATATGAGTTCGACCGTCTTAAAGTGTAGGATTGATGGGCTAAGGACCCTCCTTTTCTAAAGAACCTCATCTTTGACTATAAAGGGAGTCATTCTCTCGATCATGCAAAGTCCCGAGGTTAAGAATCCAATGATCACAAGTCCAAGATGAGGACGGGATCATAATCTCGAATACATAATGTAACGACCCCAACCCTAGGCACTAATTTTAAATAGTATATTATATGCTTTTAATATTCATGTTATCTTTATGTGTTCAATTATGTCTTTAAAATTCGTAATTTAAGATAATTTGGGTGGGAAGTAAATTTAGAATATTTTATGAATTTATTAGACATTAAATAAGAACCTTGAAGAAATAATAAAAATGGAAATATGATAAATAGTGCAAGGAGGTTAATTGAGTAGGATGAATTATTTGAGTAAAGGTTAGTTAAATTTAAAGTGGAAGCCTTAGATAATTTTCCCATGGGGGGGCCAAAGTCTTACTCCCTCCTAGGCTTGCCATGTGCCTCCCCCATTCTCCCTCCATATCCGGCCCCCCCTCTCCATCATCCTCCTCTTACTCCCTTCCTCCTCCTTCATTCATTCACCACTTCCTTCTTAGAAAAAAACCTAGAGAAGCTCCATGGAAGCCCCTTCCTCCAAGCTTTGAATGCCAAGCTACTTCTCCTCCAAATTCAAATCTAAGGGCATTTTTGAAGTGGAATCACCTAGGAGAATTCATCAAGCTAGAAAGATCAACCTTCCCTTTTCAAAACCCTAAAGTGAGTTATTATGACTTTCCCTTCTTTAATGTTCATGAACTATGTTGTTGTTGTTGTTGTTGTTATAATGTTTTTGATGATTGGAAACCTTCTTGGAGCTTGGGGAAATGGGTTAATGTTAGAGAATGATGTCTTGGTTCATAGTAGCTGATCAAGGGTATAAGGAAATGTGTTTGGTTGGATTAAGAGAGTTTAACTTGAAATATGTTAATGAAATGGGTTGGAATTCTTGTGGTGAGTAATCTAAATCTATATTACTTGGGTTTGGATGATTTGAGATGAGATATGTAAAGTTAGAAAAACCTTTGGTGTTCATATGATTAAAGGAAATTTAAAGGGAAAGAAACTAGGTAAAAAGGGATTGGAATTTCGAATATGGCTGAATTTGGTCATGGGCGGTCGCCCATGGGGGCTTGAGCGGCCGCCCATGTAGGCAGAAACTTGGTTTCCCTTTTGAACACTCTTGGGCGGTCGTCCAAGTGACATGGGCGGTCGCCCATGTCACCGCACCTTCCCCAGCTTTCCTCTTTTCTTGATTTTCTCCAATAAACCTCGTGGTATGACTTCCACCCATTATAAATTAGTAGAACCTAATCAACCCTGGATACGAATTGATCCTCTTTAACCTAGGTTAGAGTAGGATACCTTGGCTTGACCATGACCTTTTAATTGGGTCAAAATGGAATTGTAGGAGTAGTCAAATATTGTTCGGAAAGTGGTCCAAACTTGGGAAGTAGGTCTTGCACTTTTAATAAGATTTATTCAAGGTTGAGTAATGACTTCGTAGGATTGGTTTATGATACTCGGTGACCTTACTTGCCCATACTCTGGGTAGTTAGCTTGAATCATGTTTAAAACCATAGGCCACACTATTGTGTTAATGTATATGTATCACTGTAGCATGATTATCCCAATTGTGGATTATTTGGTATATGGTTGTGTCGTTTTCCCGTTGTGGATTATCCGGTTTGTTTCTAGTATTGTATCCCGGTTGAGGACTATCTGGCTCGTGATTTTATTGTATTCCGATGTGGATTATGTGGTTATATTGTTACCTTAAATTGAGTTCATATGCATTGATGGGTTATGCATTGTGTATTACATGAATTGTTGTACTATGGTTATGTTTAGCATGAGTATACATTACCATGTTGTTATATTGTTATCCCGTTTTGTGGATTATCTCAAGTATCTATTATGTGCTTGAGCGTGTTTATGTTCGGGTGGGTATGATGGATTTCAATCAATTATTGATTTGTTCAATAAGTGATTGAAGGTTCGTCATACCGGTGACCCTTCCCCACTCTGTGGCCACGGAGTGGGCCGTGCTAACGACTGTATTGACCCAAAAGGCTTTACAGACCTGTTGCGATCGTTGTAAGGAGGGACGATATTATTGTTGGATACTCTAATATAGGTATCCTTTCTTATATGGGTCTACGGGTATGAAGTCCTATAAGAGGTGAATGTGCCGGAGGCAATTCACCAAAGAGTGGAGTTTTACTCCCACGTTGTACGACTTATTGTTCGCACGGGAAAGGTAAAATGAGGTAACGAAAGGTGTTTACCGCTTTCATAATGTGTTATGTGCTACCATGCTATGTGTTGCACTTTGTTTGGCATCTTGCTGCATATCATAATAGCTCATTGAGATTTATTCTCACCCCTCTCCCTTTACTGTTTTAGATTCCGAGACAGGTGACCCGAAACCGTGAGGCCGGGGATTTCATTGTGGACTTTTGCTTTTGGGGCTTGACAAGTTAAGTATAGGAGTCGGTTGTTAGGAGTATTTATTAAGTATTCTTCTTTTGTAATTTGTATGGAAAACTCTTTTGTTAAACAAGGTTAGTTAAGGTTTCCAATGTAATTGG
Organism: Adenophora triphylla var. japonica; assembly: GCA_022495995.1. Lineage (NCBI taxonomy): Eukaryota > Viridiplantae > Streptophyta > Magnoliopsida > Asterales > Campanulaceae > Adenophora > Adenophora triphylla. The sequence goes on along the minus strand of JAFEMH010004487.1, from coordinate 52,789 downwards.
TTAGATTTCGGTTTATTAAAGTTGTAGTTGGATTTCCTTTAAGCAGGGATATTATCAATTGATTTTTATTTGGAAGTTTGAAAAGTGGTTTTCTTTTAAAGGCAAATAAATGTTTAAAAATTTAGATGGATTTTCTTAGTTTGAGCTCCCTTAGCTCGGGACACGTGTTAGGTCCCGGGTTGGGGTGCTCACAGTTGGTATCAGAGCTTAGTTTAGAGGTCAAGGGTAGATGTCTAAACTAAGGGGGAATGTGTGGAAATTGACGCCGAGTGTTTAATGCAGGAGTTCGTTCTAATGGCCGGAAGCAAGGATGATCAGCGGAAGGTTCTAGAAATTGAAGGAGATATGGGTATAGGTGGAAATCAGAATGAAGAGATGATGAAATTGTTCAGGATGTTTGTACATAATATGGAGACTAGAGGATCGGTTCCGAATCAACCTGAGGGATACCAAAGTGATGGATTAGATAGATTTGTGAGGATGAACCCACCGAGCTTTTACGGAGATCCGAATCCGTTAAAGGCGGAAAAATGGTTAGCAGAAATGAATAGGATTTTCGAGGTTATAGGAAGTCCCAACAAAGAGAGAGTTAGGTATGCCGTTTTCAAACTTGAAGGTCCAGCTGATCAGTGGTGGCAGATTGTGAAGGGAAGTTGGGAGCGGGATCATACGCCCCAGACTTGGGATAATTTCACTCAACAGTTCGAGGACTATTTCATTTCCATGGTTACAAGGGATAAGAAGGAGATTGAATTCTTAAGACTAAAACAAAGGAACATGACGGTGAATCAGTATTCGGTCCGGTTTGAGGAATTAGCTAAGTGTTGCCCTCATTTGGTATCGCATGAAGTGAAAAGGGTTCAGAAGTTTGTAACAGGTTTGAGGAGTGAGTTTAGGAAGAAATTATGGATTGATAGTTTCATTGATTATCAGACAGTCATAGATAGGGCATATAAGGTCGAGAAGGACATTGAGGAAAATAGTGGAAGATCCGGAAGTAAGATTGGAAACAAGCCAAAGTGTATAGGACAAGGATCCAAAATCATTAGAGGACAGCCAAGGACCTTAACTTCAGGAAGTGTGAGAGGAGAGTTTGTTGTAGCTTCTTCATCTAGGCCAAAATCCAAACAGTATGGGATGAATTGTAAATTTTGCAAGAAGATTGGGCATACCGAAAATCATTGTTGGAGTAAACAAGGTAAGTGTATTAAGTGTGGAGAAATGGGACACTTTAGGAGGAATTGCCCAAAGTTTCTTCAGTGGACGAGTTTCAAGCAAAATGGGTCAGCCGGGTGGACGTCAAAGAGGTGGTACCAAAAGAGATAGCGAAGGAGAACCGAAAGATAAGGTCTATGGTCGAGTACATGTTTCGAACCTAGGAGAGATAGTTTCCTCAGAGGTTACTAAAGGTATATTCCCTGTCTCATAATTAGGGGTCATATTTTATGGATCCCGTTGCATATCATTTATGCTTGGCATCACATTTTGCTTATATGTGACATATATTGTTTGAGATGTTGTTTTATTGTTAGAGGATTCTGCTCTTATGAGAGGATACCTCGAACCTCCCTTGATTTACCACGATAGTGATGTGGTCATGACCGAGTATGTATTGCCGCTGATTTGGTATGATTACCAATTTGTAAAAAGGAGATATACTTGACCTGGAGGGTTAAGTAGTTGTTATGCATTGGTAGACTATCATAAGAAATGAGTCTTCTTTTCTATACCCAATTTGATTATATTGGTATTTAATATAGATAAACCTTTATATGGTATTCTTGTTATATATGCGCGTAAGCCAGAAGAATGTTGGTTAAAAAGTGTAAAAGGTATTTGGTTGGTGTTAGACTTGCATAAGAAGTCTTTCCGGAAAATTTTCGTGCTAGTTGTGAGTAGATGGTAATTGTATTTTCATCAAGGTATCGTATGTGTTTATTCTAAGTATGATAAGCAGAATTTTTAAGCCTTATTTTGATGGCTTTATGGTAATTAGAATTGAGGGTCTCTTGTTAATTAAAGTTCCGAGAGGATCATGAAAATCATTGGAGGATAGGGTTAATAATCCTTGGTGAGAAGTACTTGTATGCAAAGTTTAGCTAGTGTGATTTGGCTCGAGAAGTTTTCAAGATTTTGGGTTCTATAGTCTTAACCGTGGATGTTACCATGGATCTTGTGAGGATTAAGTCAGTGATCTTTAAGTTGGCAAGTGTTACCTAAGAAATTTAAGGAATTCTTAAGAATTGTAGAGTCGTTACTTTAGTTGACTCTAAAGGACGTATAAATGGTGTAGGATGTAATAAGGATGAATCACGTGGTTAGTAATGGAGAATAGGTTAGCTTTGAACCCGATCCTTACCTTACCTAGTGGATGTGAGGATCTCGTGAAGTTTTAAGTATGTATTACCGAAGATCAGGGTGTTGTGTTATACAAAATGGGAAGGTGATAGCGTATGTTCCGGGGAAGCTAACTTAGGTAAAGCGGAATTTTCTTATCATTTATCGAGAGTGGTTACAATTGTTTGTGTGGTTTAAGTGGAATCTTATCTTTTGAAGCTCCCTTCCGGGGTTAGTTACCGACCCTAAGAGTTGAAAGATTTAGTTAGTCGAAAGGAAGAGATTTGAAGACTACCCAAATTCTGGAAGAATAGGTTATGTTTGTGTGACAGATTTCCCTTCAACTTGAGAAGTTTAATTAACCTTAGCGAGTTTGCGTAAATAGCAGGTATCATTCTAGCTTTGAGATAAAATCGTATGAGGCGTAGTTCAGGGAGATATTATCGATCTCCAATTTATTGGGATGGAATTAGTAAAGTTAGGCCTAAGGTAATTTAGCGCCAAAGTTTGTTAATCCAATTGAAGTTCTAGAAAAGATTCACGATTTGACTTATAGACCGACTTGGATCAACTTATAGAATATTTGAAGTTTTAAATATAATATCGTGATATATTTGGTAACTTAAGTTGTAATACTTTTATTTAATGGTACTTTCTTGAGGTCGTGGAAATTCGGGTAGTAATAGTTGTATGGTATTCTTGGGGTGTCAAGCGTCGTAAAATCGTATTATTAATGAAATTAGAAATCTTGGGAAGAATCATAGAAGTGAAGAGACTAATTGGGAAGTGAAGTTCTAGAGTACTCGGGTTGTGAGAATGTATAGTAGAATCTTGCCCTTGAAAAGTCTAATTGAAAATATTAAGTTAGAATGTGTGAAAGGTAACCTTTGCTTTTTGAACCTTAGGGTAAGCGACAATCAAATTCGGGACGAATTTTCTTTAAGGGGGAGTGAGTGTAACGACCCCAACCCTAGGCACTAATTTTAAATAGTATATTATATGCTTTTAATATTCATGTTATCTTTATGTGTTCAATTATGTCTTTAAAATTCGTAATTTAAGATAATTTGGGTGGGAAGTAAATTTAGAATCTTTTATGAATTTATTAGACATTAAATAAGAACCTTGAAGAAATAATAAAAATGGAAATATGATAAATAGTGCAAGGAGGTTAATTGAGTAGGATGAATTATTTGAGTAAAGGTTAGTTAAATTTAAAGTGGAAGCCTTAGATAATTTTCCCATGGGGGGCCAAAGTCTTACTCCCTCCTAGGCTTGCCATGTGCCTCCCCCATTCTCCCTCCATATCCGGCCCCCCCTCTCCATCATCCTCCTCTTACTCCCTTCCTCCTCCTTCATTCATTCACCACTTCCTTCTTAGAGAAAAACCTAGAGAAGCTCCATGGAAGCCCCTTCCTCCAAGCTTTGAATGCCAAGCTACTTCTCCTCCAAATTCAAATCTAAGGGCATTTTTGAAGTGGAATCACCTAGGAGAATTCATCAAGCTAGAAAGATCAACCTTCCCTTTTCAAAACCCTAAAGTGAGTTATTATGACTTTCCCTTCTTTAATGTTCATGAACTATGTTGTTGTTGTTGTTGTTGTTGTTGTTATAATATTTTTGATGATTGGAAACCTTCTTGGAGCTTGGGAAAATGGGTTAATGTTAGAGAATGATGTCTTGGTTCATAGTAGCTGATCAAGGGTATAAGGAAATGTGTTTGGTTGGATTAAGAGAGTTTAACTTGAAATATGTTAATGAAATGGGTTGGAATTCTTGTGGTGAGTAATCTAAATCTATATTACTTGGGTTTGGATGATTTGAGATGAGATATGTAAAGTTAGAAAAACCTTTGGTGTTCATATGATTAAAGGAAATTTAAAGGGAAAGAAACTAGGTAAAAAGGGATTGGAATTTCGAATATGGCTGAATTTGGTCATGGGCGGTCGCCCATGGGGCTCGAGCGGCCGCCCATGTAGGCGTAAACTTGGTTTCCCTTTTGAACACTCTGGGCGGTCGCCCAAGTGACATGGGCGGTCGCCCATGTCACCGAACCTTCCCCAGTTTCCTCTTTTGCTGATTTTCTCCAATAAACCTCGTGGTATGACTTCCACCCATTATAAATTAGTAGAACCTAATCAACCCGGATACGAATTGATCCTCTTTAACCTAGGTTAGAGTAGGATACCTTGGCTTGACCATGACCTTTTAATTGGTCAAAATGGAATTGTAGGAGTAGTCAAATATTGTTCGGAAAGTGGTCCAAACTTGGGAAGTAGGTCTTGCACTTTTAATAAGATTTATTCAAGGTTGAGTAATGACTTCGTGGGATTGGTTTATGATACTCGGTGACCTTACTTGCCCATACTCTGGGTAGTTAGCTTGAATCATGTTTAAAACCATAGGCCACACTATTGTGTTAATGTGTATGTATCACTGTAGCATGATTATCCCAATTGTGGATTATTTGGTATATGGTTGTGTCGTTTTCCCGTTGTGGATTATCCGGTTTGTTTCTAGTATTGTATCCCGGTTGAGGACTATCTGGCTCGTGATTTTATTGTATTCCGATGTGGATTATGTGGTTATATTGTTACCTTAAATTGAGTTCATATGCATTGATGGGTTATGCATTGTGTATTACATGAATTGTTGTACTATGGTTACATTTAGCATGAGTATACATTACCATGTTGTTATATTGTTATCCCGTTTTGTGGATTATCTCAAGTATCTATTATGTGCTTGAGCGTGTTTATGTTCGGGTGGGTATGATGGATTTCAATCAATTATTGATTTGTTCAATAAGTGATTGAAGGTTCGTCATACCGGTGACCCTTCCCCACTCTGTGGCCACGGAGTGGGCCGTGCTAACGATCGTATTGACCCAAAAGGCTTTACTGCACTGTTGCGATCGTTGTAAGGAGGGACGATATTATTGTTGGATACTCTAATATAGGTATCCTTTCTTATATGGATCTCCTGGGGTATGAGTCCTATAAGAGGTGAATGTGCCGGAGGCAATTCACCAAAGAGTGGAGTTTTACTCCCACGTTGTACGACTTATTGTTCGTACGGGAAAGGTAAAATGAGGTAACGAAAGGTGTTTACCGCTTTCATAATGTGTTATGTGCTACCATGCTATGTGTTGCACTTTGTTTGGCATCTTGCCGCATATCATAATAGCTCATTGAGATTTATTCTCACCCCTCTCCCTTATGTTTTAGATTCCGAGACAGGTGACCCGCAACCGTGAGGCCGGGATTTCATTGTGGACTTTTGCTTTTGGGGCTTGACAAGTTAAGTATAGGAGTCGGTTGTTAGGAGTATTTATTAAGTATTCTTCTTTTGTAATTTGTATGGAAAACTCTTTTGTTAAACAAGGTTAGTTAAGGTTTCCAATGTAATTGGTTAGATTTCGGTTTATTAAAGTTGTAGTTGGATTTCCTTTAAGCAGGGATATTATCAATTGATTTTTATTTGGAAGTTTGAAAAGTGGTTTTCTTTTAAAGGCAAATAAATGTTTAAAAATTTAGATGGATTTTCTTAGTTTGAGCTCCCTTAGCTCGGGACACGTGTTAGGTCCCGGGTTGGGGTGCTCACTGATTAATATCGAGCTTAGTTTAGAGGTCAAGGGTAGATGTCTAAACTAAGGGGGAATGTGTGGAAATTGACGCCGAGTGTTTAATGCGGGAGTTCGTTCTAATGGCCTAAGCAAGGATGATCAGCGGAAGGTTCTAGAAATTGAAGGAAATATGGGTATAGGTGGAAATCAGAATGAAGAGATGATGAAATTGTTCAGGATGTTTGTACATAATATGGAGACTAGAGGATCGGTTCCGAATCAACCTGAGGGATACCAAAGTGATGGATTAGATAGATTTGTGAGGATGAACCCACCGAGCTTTTACGGAGATCCGAATCCGTTAAAGGCGGAAAAATGGTTAGCGTAAATGAATAGGATTTTCGAGGTTATAGGAAGTCCCAACAAAGAGAGAGTTAGGTATGCCGTTTTCAAACTTGAAGGTCCAGCTGATCAGTGGTGGCAGATTGTGAAGGGAAGTTGGGAGCGGGATCATACGCCCCAGACTTGGGATAATTTCACTCAACAGTTCGAGGACTATTTCATTTCCATGGTTACAAGGGATAAGAAGGAGATTGAATTCTTAAGACTAAAACAAGGGAACATGACGGTGAATCAGTATTCGGTCCGGTTTGAGGAATTAGCTAAGTGTTGCCCTCATTTGGTATCGCATGAAGTGAAAAGGGTTCAGAAGTTTGTAACAGGTTTGAGGAGTGAGTTTAGGAAGAAATTATGGATTGATAGTTTCATTGATTATCAGACAGTCATAGATAGGGCATATAAGGTCGAGAAGGACATTGAGGAAAATAGTGGAAGATCCGGAAGTAAGATTGGAAACAAGCCAAAGTGTATAGGACAAGGATCCAAAATCATTAGAGGACAGCCAAGGACCTTAACTTCAGGAAGTGTGAGAGGAGAGTTTGTTGTAGCTTCTTCATCTAGGCCAAAATCCAAACAGTATGGGATGAATTGTAAATTTTGCAAGAAGATTGGGCATACCGAAGATCATTGTTGGAGTAAACAAGGTAAGTGTATTAAGTGTGGAGAAATGGGACACTTTAGGAGGAATTGTCCAAAGTTTCTTCAGGGACGAGTTTCAAGCAGCGGTCAGCCGGGTGGACGTCAAAGAGGTGGTACCAAAAGAGATAGCGAAGGAGAACCGAAAGATAAGGTCTATGGTCGAGTACATGTTTCGAACCTAGGAGAGATAGTTTCCTCAGAGGTTACTAAAGGTATATTCCCTGTCTCATAATTAGGGGTCATATTTTATGGATCCTGTTGCATATCATTTATGCTTGGCATCACATTTTGCTTATATGTGACATATATTGTTTGAGATGTTGTTTTATTGTTAGAGGATTCTGCTCTTATGAGAGGATACCTCGAACCTCCCTTGATTTACCACGATAGTGATGTGGTCATGACTGAGTATGTATTGCCAGTTGATTTGGTATGATTACCAATTTGTAAAAAGGAGATATACTTGACCTGGAGGGTTAAGTAGTTGTTATGCATTGGTAGACTATCATAAGAAATGAGTCTTCTTTTCTATACCCAATTTGATTATATTGGTATTTAATATAGATAAACCTTTATATGGTATTCTTGTTATATATGCGCGTAAGCCAGAAGAATGTTGGTTAAAAAGTGTAAAAGGTATTTGGTTGGTGTTAGACTTGCATAAGAAGTCTTTCCGGAAAAATTTTCGTGCTAGTTGTGAGTAGATGGTAATTGTATTTTCATCAAGGTATCGTATGTGTTTATTCTAAGTATGATAAGCAGAATTTTTAAGCCTTATTTTGATGGCTTTATGGTAATTAGAATTGAGGGTCTCTTGTTAATTAAAGTTCCGAGAGAATCATGAAAATCATTGGAGGATAGGGTTAATAATCCTTGGTGAGAAGTACTTGTATGCAAAGTTTAGCTAGTGTGATTTGGCTCGAGAAGTTTTCAAGATTTTGGGTTCTATAGTCTTAACCGTGGATGTTACCATGGATCTTGTGAGGATTAAGTCAGTGATCTTTAAGTTGGCAAGTGTTACCTAAGAAATTTAAGGAATTCTTAAGAATTGTAGAGTCGTTACTTTAGTTGACTCTAAAGGACGTATAAATGGTGTAGGATGTAATAAGGATGAATCACGTGGTTAGTAATGGAGAATAGGTTAGCTTTGAACCCGATCCTTACCTTACCTAGTGGATGTGAGGATCTCGTGAAGTTTTAAGTATGTATTACCGGAAGATCAGGGTGTTGTGTTATACAAAATGGGAAGGTGATAGCGTATGTTCCGGGGAAGCTAACTTAGGTAAAGCGGAATTTTCTTATCATTTATCGAGAGTGGTTACAATTGTTTGTGTGGTTTAAGTGGAATCTTATCTTTTGAAGCTCCCTTAGGGGTTAGTTACCGACCCTAAGAGTTGAAAGATTTAGTTAGTCGAAAGGAAGAGATTTGAAGACTACCCAAATTACGGAAGAATAGGTTATGTTTGTGTGATGATTTCCCTTCAACTTGAGAAGTTTAATTAACCTTAGCGAGTTTGCATAAATAGCAGGTATCATTCTAGCTTTGAGATAAAATCGTATGAGGCGTAGTTCAGGGAGATATTATCGATCTCCAATTTATTGGGATGGAATTAGTAAAGTTAGGCCTAAGGTAATTTAGCGCCAAAGTTTGTTAATCCAATTGAAGTTCTAGAAAAGATTCACGATTTGACTTATAGACCGACTTGGATCAACTTATAGAATATTTGAAGTTTTAAATATAATATCGTGATATATTTGGTAACTTAAGTTGTAATACTTTTATTTAATGGTACTTTCTTGAGGTCGTGGAAATTCGGGTAGTAATAGTTGTATGGTATTCTTGGGGTGTTGCGTCGTAAAATCGTATTATTAATGAAATTAGAAATCTTGGGAAGAATCATAGAAGTGAAGAGACTAATTGAGAAGTGAAGTTCTAGAGTACTCGGGTTGTGAGAATGTATAGTAGAATCTTGCCCTTGAAAAGTCTAATTGAAAATATTAAGTTAGAATGTGTGAAAGGTAACCTTTGCTTTTTGAACCTTAGGGTAAGCGACAATCAAATTCGGGACGAATTTTCTTTAAGGGGGAGTGAGTGTAACGACCCCAACCCTAGGCACTAATTTTAAATAGTATATTATATGCTTTTAATATTCATGTTATCTTTATGTGTTCAATTATGTCTTTAAAATTCGTAATTTAAGATAATTTGGGTGGGAAGTAAATTTAGAATCTTTTATGAATTTATTAGACATTAAATAAGAACCTTGAAGAAATAATAAAAATGGAAATATGATAAATAGTGCAAGGAGGTTAATTGAGTAGGATGAATTATTTGAGTAAAGGTTAGTTAAATTTAAAGTGGAAGCCTTAGATAATTTTCCCATGGGGGGCCAAAGTCTTACTCCCTCCTAGGCTTGCCATGTGCCTCCCCCATTCTCCCTCCATATCCGGCCCCCCCTCTCCATCATCCTCCTCTTACTCCCTTCCTCCTCCTTCATTCATTCACCACTTCCTTCTTAGAAAAAAACCTAGAGAAGCTCCATGGAAGCCCCTTCCTCCAAGCTTTGAATGCCAAGCTACTTCTCCTCCAAATTCAAATCTAAGGGCATTTTTGAAGTGGAATCACCTAGGAGAATTCATCAAGCTAGAAAGATCAACCTTCCCTTTTCAAAACCCTAAAGTGAGTTATTATGACTTTCCCTTCTTTAATGTTCATGAACTATGTTGTTGTTGTTGTTGTTGCTATAATGTTTTTGATGATTGGAAACCTTCTTGGAGCTTGGGGAAATGGGTTAATGTTAGAGAATGATGTCTTGGTTCATAGTAGCTGATCAAGGGTATAAGGAAATGTGTTTGGTTGGATTAAGAGAGTTTAACTTGAAATATGTTAATGAAATGGGTTGGAATTCTTGTGGTGAGTAATCTAAATCTATATTACTTGGGTTTGAATGATTTGAGATGAGATATGTAAAGTTAGAAAAACCTTTGGTGTTCATATGATTAAAGGAAATTTAAAGGGAAAGAAACTAGGTAAAAAGGGATTGGAATTTCGAATATGGCTGAATTTGGTCATGGGCGGTCGCCCATGGGGGCTTGAGCGGCCGCCGTGGCGAAACTTGGTTTCCCTTTTGAACACTCTTGGCGGTCGCCCAAGTGACATGGGCGGTCGCCCATGTCACCGAACCTTCCCGATTTCCTCTTTTGCTGATTTTCTCCAATAAACCTCGTGGTATGACTTCCACCCATTATAAATTAGTAGAACCTAATCAACCCGGATACGAATTGATCCTCTTTAACCTAGGTTAGAGTAGGATACCTTGGCTTGACCATGACCTTTTAATTGGTCAAAATGGAATTGTAGGAGTAGTCAAATATTGTTCGGAAAGTGGTCCAAACTTGGGAAGTAGGTCTTGCACTTTTAATAAGATTTATTCAAGGTTGAGTAATGACTTCGTGGGATTGGTTTATGATACTCGGTGACCTTACTTGCCCATACTCTGGGTAGTTAGCTTGAATCATGTTTAAAACCATAGGCCACACTATTGTGTTAATGTATATGTATCACTGTAGCATGATTATCCCAATTGTGGATTATTTGGTATATGGTTGTGTCGTTTTCCCGTTGTGGATTATCCGGTTTGTTGCTAGTATTGTATCCCGGTTGAGGACTATCTGGCTCGTGATTTTATTGTATTCGATGTGGATTATGTGGTTATATTGTTACCTTAAATTGAGTTCATATGCATTGATGGGTTATGCATTGTGTATTACATGAATTGTTGTACTATGGTTCATTTAGCATGAGTATACATTACCATGTTGTTATATTGTTATCCCGTTTTGTGGATTATCTCAAGTATCTATTATGTGCTTGAGCGTGTTTATGTTCGGGTGGGTATGATGGATTTCAATCAATTATTGATTTGTTCAATAAGTGATTGAAGGTTCGTCATACCGGTGACCCTTCCCCACTCTGTGGCCACGGAGTGGGGCTGTGCTAACGATCTGTATTGATCCAAAAGGCTTTACTGCACTGTTGCGATCGTTGTAAGGAGGACGATATTATTGTTGGATACTCTAATATAGGTATCCTTTCTTATATGGATCTCTGGGTATGAGTCCTATAAGAGGTGAATGTCCGGAGGCAATTCACCAAAGAGTGGAGTTTTACTCCCACGTTGTGCGACTTATTGTTCAGACGGGAAAGGTAAAATGAGGTAACGAAAGGTGTTTACCGCTTTCATAAAGTGTTATGTGCTACCATGCTATGTGTTGCACTTTATTTGGCATCTTCTTTGCATATCATAATAGCTCATTGAGATTTATTCTCACCCCTCTCCCTTCTTGTTTTAGATTCCGAGACAGGTGACCCGAAACCGTGAGGCCGGGGATTTCATTGTGGACTTTTGCTTTTGGGGCTTGACAAGTTAAGTATAGGAGTCGGTTGTTAGGAGTATTTATTAAGTATTCTTCTTTTGTAATTTGTATGGAAAACTCTTTTGTTAAACAAGGTTAGTTAAGGTTTCCAATGTAATTGGTTAGATTTCGGTTTATTAAAGTTGTAGTTGGATTTCCTTTAAGCAGGGATATTATCAATTGATTTTTATTTGGAAGTTTGAAAAGTGGTTTTCTTTTAAAGGCAAATAAATGTTTAAAAATTTAGATGGATTTTCTTAGTTTGAGCTCCCTTAGCTCGGGACACGTGTTAGGTCCCGGGTTGGGGTGCTCACACATAAAATCCAAGAAATCCCGAGCGACAACCAATAAATGGTTTGTACGTCCGGAAGACAACTTGGGACATTCCCCCCCCCTTTATTTTCAAACACATGCACACAAGAAAGCACGCAAGCAAGCACGATTAATGAAATCTTGGGAGACTTGCTCCGGCAAGGCACCTTGGGTGAACGACGATCCGTTCTTCCCAAGGGGTAACTTAACCTCCGAACCCATAAAACCTTTTTTTCAAAGTTTTGAGGTAATCAAAATGGCGTGGCGACTCCGTTTTTCAAATTAAACCGGATGTCTTCAAACTCGCGTGAATTTCCAAATACACGAAATTTGGGGCGCACATTCACAGTTTGGCGACTCCGCTGGGGAATATCCCAAAGGAGAAAAGCTTTTATTTTCAAAACAAAAAATCGATACTCGGTATATAGGTGGAAACCACTTAACCTTCCTGTATCACTCCCTGATTTGGGAGTTGGGATAACCGGTGGTTTAACAATCCCACGTACCAGTATCTCTTTTCAAAAAAAAAATTGAAAAAATAAAAGAAAGCTTTTCCCTTTGAGCGGGTTAGACTCCCGTCGCTGATTTCATTAATCATGCTTGCTTTCTTTACCTTGCATTGCATCATTTGCATCTTGGAATCTGTGCATACTTTGAACGGGAAACAACCCGAAAAAAATAGCAAAGGAGTGGAACCTGGAAAATTGATCCATGCAGTCGTACGGCTCAATCCTCCTTGGATTCTGACCGGGCGGCCTCAGTGGCAATTCCACCAGGGAGAATCATGGTTAATCTGGGCAATTCTAGCAGCCTTGGGGCTACTCGGCTCCATGACCGACCAGGGGCTCCTGAAAATTTATGTGCTTACGTGTTGCATTCTCCCCGTCCCGAAAATCATTCCTTTAAAACACATTCATGAAAATCTCTGTTTTAACTCAAAAAGGAACATTTTTAGGAGACCGCACACTACGCGCACCTGATATATCCTGTACACTTTGCACGCACGTCCTTCAAACCCGGAGTGGTTCCAAACTGCATCACGGACAGCCTTACGATGCTCCGGGCGCGCACGGAATCATTCCAACCTCCCCATGGCAGCCAGTGTCGACCAATGCACACCCGTGTCACACGTTTCAAAAACCATGACTTTTTGGTTGGTTTTTGGTCTAGTCCGTGTCATATAGCCCAGCTTGCATACCCTCGTAAAGGTCAAGCCTTAGTTCATAACTAAGCAAAGATTTTCGCTCAAGCGGAACTCTGCCAAAATTCCGACAAGGAAAAATTGGTAGGATCTTGACTCCGACATTGACTTTGACCTTGACCCGCACGGAATGCGTAAGAATCAAGACCGAGTCTTTGCCAACAAATCAAAAGATCCTTCGCTCAAGCGAAGCTCCGTCAAAATTCCGACAAGGAAAAATTGGCAAGATCTTGACCCGCATTGACTTCGATTCGACTCACGCACCGCGTATGCAACGAAGTTCAATGTGACACTTGTGTCATCCGGCTTTGCCGCCCGACCCATGCCTATTATCTTCTCGGACATTACCGAAAGTCAAAACGTCATTCGCTCAAGCGAAATTCTCCGAAATCCAATCAAGGCGTAAAGACGAGACTTTCTCGCATTGCCTTGACCATAATCCGCATCGCTCGTGCGTTGAAAGTTCCTATGACCCGCTAGACCCGTTAGGAGCGTTCTTTACTCTCGGTCGGTGGGATCCGCGTGCCTTATAGGACCCTCGCCTGTGGCCGTCCACCCCGGGAGGTCGAAATACAGTGGAATACGAGAGGCTTATAGACGTAGTGATGGAACCCACCGATCCAGGATCTAGAGTAGTTGCGAAAAGAAGGGCAAATTCCCTTTTCCAACCAAATAGATATTAATAAAAGACACCGTTTTAAGTAAACCGGAAGATTCTAATTTGCATATTGCCCGAGCCTTCACCTAAACACCTACCCCGAGTCTAAACCTTTCCTATCCCTTTCCCCCAGAGAGAAAGAAGTGGGTGAGAACACCGGGTCAGCGACTTGTTAGCGCAGAATTCTCGCGCTCGCCGTAATCCTCGCTTTGGTCGACCCAGAGTCGAATGTCCGATTCGACAGAAACAAGATCTTGGTTTGGGTAACCAGATGACTAGGAAGAAGAGCTAGCCTTAGCCTTGGAAAACAGTCGTAAGGCCCATGAGGAACAAAGCAGCCATGCTCATTGATGCGCTCCGCCGTCATGGGGTCCAGATAGTGGTAGAGCCCAATGGTTCCTTGGTTATGGTAGAAGATGAAACTCCGTAAGTAACCATCTCAAATTTCCCTAGCCTATAACCAATGCCCTCCTCCATCCACATATGATCCTTTGCCAAAGACTCGTCCCTTTTCGCCTTTTCCAAGATCCCAAGCCATCGTGGTCCCGACACCCTCTCCTCCTCGAGATAAGACCCAGCTTTGTTCCCTACCAACAGAGAACAAACGCCACGCCTATCCCCGCAATGCAGCCTCTGCACTATCCAATGGGATTCGCTCCCTCTCCCCAGTATGGGCCGTCCCAGACAACTTCCAGGCCTCAGAATCAATCAAGTGACCTTTTCAACTCCTGCCCTGCCACAGCAGATATTCCAGACAACTTCCAGGCCTCAGAATCAATCAAGTGACCTTTTCAATAGGATCCCACGAGGCTCCTTTTTCCTACTTCTGCAACTACGAGCCTAATTCCTATGCCTCTGGTCACCTCGTGGAAACACAGACTGTGCCAAGTTTACACCTACTTCCCTTCCAAAGACCCCCAAGCCATAGTACCGGCCTACCACCGTGCCACCCACAGCCCCGCCACTCAAATCCGACAAGCCTCGCTTCGAATCGAAACCGTCCCCGACCCTAACATGACTTGGTTGATGGAACAAGTTAAGTCCATGCAAGAGAAGTTCGGAGAACCGAACACCAAAAGGCGGCATACCGACACGATCCCAAAGAAAATTGTCCCTCTTCTTCCAAAATTCCGAATGCCGTAGATTGAAAAGTTCAACAAAGACCGATTTTCCCTGACTCATATTGAAAGCTACCTTCTTGCCATGAGAGCCAAGGATTGTACACATCAACAAATGGCCGACCATTTTCCGCTGTCCTTAAAGGGTTCACTCTTAGATGGTTCCTCGCATGTAAAACCAGAGGCCCGAGCCACCTGGGACCAAATTAAGGAAGCATTTACGGAGAAGTATAAGGCTAACTTGAATTGGGAAACCGGCAGAATGACCTACAAGTCACTCTACAAGCGCCCAGATGAGCCAGTGAGTGAATTTTACAGGAGATGGAATTGGAAGCTTAGTGAAATGATGACTCCACTGAATGAAGAGGAACAGATGGAGATCTTCCAATCTTGCTTAAAGCCTCAACTAAGGGTCCAAATTGGCAATTACTACTATCCTGACCTTCGGGCAATGGTAAATGCCGGCACCAAGTTTGAAAATGCTTTCAACATGGCCCGGCCGCAGAATGCCCAATTCCCACCGCTACAAAGCACCGGTTCCAAATGCCACACTGCCACTATAAAAAGGAAAAGAAACGATCGGCGCCGTCAATTATATTCAGTAATGAGAGGGTTGGACAAAATTCAAGCCAAGTAGCCGCAAAGCCAAGACCTCGCTTCTATACCGCGAAGATTTTGGAATGCCACTAGAGAAGGTCTTTGACGGTTTGGTAGCCGAAGGACTCATCAGATCTTTGGAAAATTGGAAACCCAAGAACCCAGTGTCAGGATGGACGAAACCAAGCATTGCCGTTTTCACAAATATCATGGGCATAATACCAATGATTGCACCTATCTCAAGTTCCTAATCTCTCGCTTGATTGAAGAAGGAAAGCCGGAGCCGCCTCGGGTCCCAATGTGGTCAAGAACCCTCTTCCCGCTAACAATCAGTCAACATGATCGAGTTCGGGAGACGAATGCAAATAACTTTGGAAACTGGGAGATCATAGACATTCTCGAAATTCAATGTTCCTTATGCTTTGAATTACAAGGAAAGTGGAAAGATTTGATTAATGCCGCCGCCATGGAAGGACAAGCTGGGCCCATAGTTGGAACCGATTTCGTTAATGTTGTCGAGTTCGGCCTCTTTTCTATGATATCGAACCAAGAACCATGGTCAAGATTACGTAAGAAAGGCTCACTTATGAAGACTGCGAGTTTAAAGTGAAACAAGCCATGTTAATGAAAGTTTCTTCGAGCCCTTCATCACCCATGATGAGCATAATGTATTTGTAATGGCTCTTACCGCTCCCGTGGATCGTCCCCACTGTTTGGGAAAAGGTGGAAAGAAGAGTGAACAAGCCGTAAGACTTTTGGGATGAAGAAACCCGTATCTCGATGTCGAAAGCACAACTAGTCCTACCGCCCTGAGGTACGTATGGATAAAATAAAGTTCGGAAAGGAGATTCCGCCCGCATCGCCAGTATTCCCCATGGAAATGGTGTCAACAAAGACAATTATGATCCACGGTGATGCACAAACCCAAATGAGAACGCTCGACAAGACCGCTACTCCCTGTGGCAACAAAGCAAGAAGGAGTGAGATCCCGGTCCAACCCTTGTCAAATACCCTCGAGTCAATAAGTAGTGTAGGGTCCAGAGTCGGTCGAGTCGGGAATCTTTGAATTCCGCCTTCCGAGTCATCCGAAGGCCTCACGCCCGAGGACTATCAAAATGTAATCGATGTCATCTTTCCCCTTATTTTGAATGAAATGACAGATCTTTCGAGTATTCTCTTATTGCCAACTTAACAAATGATAAATTAACTCAAAACTTAACAACAGCTTAATAATGAATCATTTGAACAAGATGCAAACACACTAAATGAACAATACATTAAAGAAATCTTTAAGCGGAAAGTTTCGAAAAGAGGAAAACCGGGCCCAAGCCGCCGAGGAGGTTTTGACAAGTGTGAACTTGGGTACCGTCGAGGAACCTAAAGAGACACATATTGGAAACTTCTTCCTGTGGGGTTGAACGGGATAGAATGATCGATCCGCTCGGAGAATACGTCGACGTGTTTGCATGGTCATACGTGGATATACCGGGCTAGACAATTCGATAGTAGAGCACGTAATCCCTCTAGCACCCGATGCTAAGCCGCAGCGTAAACCGAGGAAGATTAAGCCGCAGTGGTCTCTACAGTCAAAGAAGAAATTGAGAAGCTACTGCGGGTAGGATTCATCGTAGTCATCGAATATCCGACATGGTTGTCCAATATTGTGACCGTCACCAAAGCCAACGGGAAGGTGCGCTCTGCCGTGTGGATTTCGAGATCTAAACAAGGCCGGCCCCAAGGACGATTACCCTTTGCCAAACATAGACATCCCGGTGGACTCCACCGCCAACTACGAAGTCAAATCCTTTGTTGATGGCTTTGTGCTACAACCGCATCAAGATGGCCGAGGAAGACCAAGAAAAGACAGCCTTCACCATACCGTGGGGAACCTACTGCTATACGGTGATGCCATTTGGGCTTAAGAACGCCGGGGCTACTTACCAAAGGGCAGCGACCGCGCTTTTTCATGACATGATCCACAAGGAGATTGAGGTCTACGTAGATAGACGACATGATAATTCACTCCAAAGGCGAGGATGGGCAGCACTTTGTTGACCTGCGGAAGTTCTTTGAGAGGCCGAGACAACATTCCATGAGACTAAACCCCGCTAAATGCACCTTCGGAGTAACAAGGGGAAAAGTGCTTGGGTATATGGTCACTGAGCGAGGTATTGAAGTTGACCCCGAAAGATCAAAGCCATTATGGACATGAGGCCACCTCAAACCCGCATTTAAGTCAAGAGCTTTATGGGGAAGTTGCAAAGACATCACTGCTTCGTCACAACCGCTTGACCACTATGTGCGAGCCCATCTTCAAGCTCATGAAGAAGAATGTAGACACAGTAATCGGACCGAAGAATGCCAGGATGCTTTTGACCAGATTAAGGCATACTTGGTACATCCTCCAGTGCTTATGCCCCCCACATAGACGTAAACCTCTTGCGCTCTATCTCACCGTCACACGATACGGCGCTTGGGGCTATGCTTGCTCAGAGAAGAAAGACTCTGGATAGAGAATGCCATTTACTTTGTAAGCCGAAAGCTGCAGGAAGTGAGCTCAATTACTCAAAGCATGTGAAAAGACTCCGTGCAGACCGGTCTGGGTAGTCGGCAAGTTGAAGCATTATATGCAAGCCCACCCTGTGAATTTGGTCTCAAAAATGGACCCCATCAAGTACATCTTTGATAAGCCTTCCCTCTTGATGCGTCTGGCAAAGTGGTCCTTCTTCTTGGCAGAGTACGACATCAACTATATGACCGTAAAGGCCATCAAGGGTCAAGCGTTGTCGACCACCCGGCGAACTTCCCAAGAATGAGGACGAGGCCCGAACCCCAATTCCTGCATGAAGGGATCTTCGCAGTTGAGCCTGAAAACCGATGGCAATTATTCTTTGACGGAGCCGCTAACAAAAGAGGAAACGGCGTCGGGATGCTACTGGTCGACCCGAAAGATGAGCATACACCCATAGCCCTCAAGTTGAACTTCCCTGCCACGAACAATGTCGCCGAGTACGAAGCTTGCATTGCTGGTTTGGAAGCTGCCTTAGAAAGGAATGTCAAGGAGCTCGAAGTTTACGAAGACTCAGCCCTGATCATCAACCAGGTTTCCAACAAATGGAAGACTGTGGACCCTAATCTGCAGCGGTATCATGCCCATATGGAGGAGTTGATTAGACAGTTCAGAGAAGTGACTTTCCACTACTTGCCAAGGAAAAAGAACAGATTCGCAGATGCCCTAGCTACTCTAGCCTCACTGGTAGAGATCCCCGAGGGAAAAGCCATAAAACCCTTCCGAGTGGGTAGAAGAGAAGCCCCAGCCTTCTGTTGTGAAGTAGACCTGGGACCCGAGCCTATAAAGGAACCCTGGTACAATCAAATTTACCAGTTCCTCAAAGATGGAGAGTCAGCTTTCAGAGACGAAGAAGGTAGACCAAAAGAAGGTATCAGAGCCAAGAGCTTGAAAGCCTTGAAAAGGTTGGCCTCCCATTATGTCATTCTAGGAAGCAACCTGTACAAGAAGCGGTACCAAGGACCACTCCTCTTGTGCGTCACTCAAGAAAAGGCCAAAGAGTTGATGACCGAAGTCCACAATGGTCCCTGCGGTCCTCATATGAATGCCAGAGCCCTGATGCAAGTGATCCTTAGAATGGGTTACTACTAGATTTCCATGGAAACAGACCGTGTCCGCACGTCCGAGCATGCGACAAGTGCGCCGCTTGCCAACCTCAACCATCTCCCGCCTCACGACCTGTAGTGCATGACAACTCGTTGGCCGTTTGCAACTTGGGGTATTGACGTGATAGGGAAAATAGCCCTAAGCAGAAGCAATGGGCATGAATTTGTGCTAGTAGCCATCGACTACTTCACCAAGTGGGTAGAGGCCAAGTCCTACAAGGTCCTCACCTCCGTAAAGGTTGCCCTTTATCAAAGAAAACATAATGTGCGTATATGGGGTGCCCAATGAGATCATTTCGATAATGGGTCGCACTTTGAAGGGGACTGCGATAGGTTGCCGTCGTAATTCGTAATCACTCGCCATAAGTCGTCCCCGTATGCACCTCGCACTAATGGGAGCCGTGGAAGCCGCTAATAAGACGCTCGAACGGATCATCCGGAAAATGGCCACCCGTGGTCGTGATTGGCTCGAAAAGTTGCACTTGGCACTCGGGGCGCGTAACGTCCTGTCGAATGCTACAGGAGAAACTCCTTTTGCCCTAACCTACGGGATGGAAGCAGTGTTACCAATGGAGTTGGAAATCCCGTCATTAAGGGTCCTCCTGGAAAACAGTGTCAATGAAGTAGAATGGTTGCGTAGCCGGCATGATGAGTTGGTCCTGCTTGATGAGAGAAGGCTAAAAGCCATGGAACACACCCGAGCCAATCAGAGGCGAATGGCCAGAGCATTTGACAAAAAGGTCAAGATCAGAGACATCAAAGAGGGTGACTTAGTGTTGAAAGTGAAACCCCCTACCAAAGACAACCCCCTGGGAAAATGGGAATCCGTTTTGATCGGCCCTTATGTGGCGCAGAAGATACTATCGGGAGGAGCCATGAAGCTTGCAGACCTGGACGGCAATCCCTTTGTCCACCCAGTCAACAGTGATAAGCTCAGAAGATACTATGTCTAAAAGAAAAAAAAATATATAAAGAGAAAAATCTTAGTGCAAAAAGAGTAATACCCAGCTAGGCTGAAAACCCCAAAAAGGGCGGTCTAGGCAAAAGACAGGGTTGCACATAAAAAAAAAAAAAATCTTAGTGCAAAAAGAGTAATGCCCAGCTAGGCTGAATACCCTAAAAAGGGCGGTCTAGGCAAAAAATAGGGCTTCACATAAAAAATATAGTTCACCAGAATGAACTACGAAGACCTGAGCCCGTTAGTCTTTCTTGTAAAAGGGGAACGTAGGCAGCCATGTATGGTTCGGTCTAAACAATAAAAAAAAGGACAATCAAGCTTCCATGAAGTGCGTCCTAAACAATAAATAAAAATAAAGAGTATTTCAGTTTTCATAAAACGTGTCCCAAGCAATAAGACATTTGAATTTCCATGAAATGTGTCTTGATTAATTTCTAAGATGATATTTCTTGTTCATTACAAGTTAAAAACTTCTTGATGAGTTCAAGCACGGTCTACTCTTGACTCTGCTAACCTGCTACAAAGATCTAAAATACAAAAAATGCCTAAATAAACTAATGTGTTTGCAAAATGGCAATAAGGAAATCCTAAGAAAAGATATGTCAGTCGTCATTCGCTGAGTCTTCTTTGGTCTTCTTCCCTTTACCTCGACCCCGTCGAGTTTTCTTCCTCTTCTTCTCTATAAGGTCGGTATCCCTCATCCCGATCTCCGGTATCCTCACTGGAGCCTCCACCAAACCCGTGTCAATAAGTGCCCTCTCTACACGAGCACGAGTCCGCACTTCCTCCCTCTGAGCCTCGCCAAAGGAGCAACTCTCTGACAATCTCTTGTATCGAGCCTCCATATCTCGATCGTGTCACCCGAATGGTTATGGCGACTCGCCTTAGCCTCGCCTCTCGCAGTCCTACTCGAGTCACGCGCCGCCCAATAAAGCCCGACGTCTCTCCCCGTAATGACCCGAGTCGCTCCCATTTCCCTCTCGTACGCCCAAGTAGACAGCCGTGAAATTACCCGGATCCGGCTCGCGCGGATGGTGCCCCGTGCATCTCGCGCTCGTTCGCCGTTCGGGGAATGTTCGCCCGGATCCGAGAGGCAAGACAATCGCGCCCTGCATCCGGCTTATTCCGTCTTAGCGTTTTGCGAGGTTGGAGGTGTCTCGCCGTGTTTTGCTTTGTAGAGTCGCCACGCCGTTTTTATTAAGCCCAAAACATTGAAAAGGGCATCGCTTTAAAGATAAATTTTAAACCTGTTTTTGTGTGATGAGATTTTGAGTTCTGAGGTCGATGACTCCTCGGGAAGAGAATATTAGAATATTAGAGCTCACCCGAGTAGCCTCGTAAAACGAGTCTTTCTGATACCCCTAATATCCTTTAAATGTTGTGTGTGTGTGTGTGTGCTTTTAAAAATGCATGTCAGTATCGGATGTCTACATTGTATTGAAATGTATTGAAATAGAATAGGAAGGAAGCCTTACCAATGTTGGTTCGTGTCCGTCTTCCGCAGGGAATAGTGTTTGAGGCCTGAGTAGCTGCTCCTGGATTGCTTCGGGATGCCGGTTGTCCGCGGACGTAGTTTCGGCGTGAGTGGAGGTTGTAGGCCGCGCCGGGCAGGTTCGGCGTGCGTGGGGATCGCTGGGATCACTCGGGCGAGGTTCGGGCGTGCGTTGTGGTGGCGTGGAGTCACTCGGGCGTAGTTTCGGCGTGGCCTGGGATCGTCTGGCTTGACTCGGAAAGAGCCGGACACCGGGAAAGACCAGTGCAAGGCCTCTGAGTACCACGAGGGGCCTCAGAGTACCTCGAGAGTGCCTCTGGCAGCGCGGGAGCCGTCTCGGAGCGCTCGGAGAGGCTTCTGAGCACCTCGAGGGGGCTCTAAGGCCTCTAAGGATCCGAAGGGGCCGGGAATGCCTCGAAAGGGCTTAGAAGGGGAGCCGAAGGCTTAGGGAGGAAGAGAGAAGAGGGAGGTGTGAAAATGAGGAGGGGGAGCCCTCTATTTATAGTCTCGTATTTGGTGCAAAGAGGTCCGTACGGACCTCCTTGGTTATCCAGATTTTGGTTTTCCTCGATTTGAGGGAATATGCAATGATGGTGAATATTCGGAAATGATGATGTCCCCGCAAAGAGGTCCGTACGGACCATCTTGCATGCAAAGAGGTCCGTACCTGACCAAGTCCGCATTTAGGAACCATCATTTCTCCCGGATTTGAGGGAATATTGTGGACTTTAAGGGGATTTAGTAATTATGGAAACAAAGAGGTCCGTACGGACCTATATTGCTTTTCCAGCTTTCCCGAAAATTCCCGAAAGGCCCTTTGTCCCTTTTTATCCTGCAAAGGCTCCTCCCCGGCTCGTCAGGGGGTTCGAGAGGGTTTTGAGAGGGTTTTGAGTGAGAGAGGTCTCCGAGACTGCGTGGATGAGTCTCGCGGTGTTTCCCGTGTGTTTGAAAGTGGAGTGATCCAGATTGGGGTACTTACGAAGCCCCTCGACGACGTCACTTATGAAAGAAGTGGGGTCGCCGATAAGATAAGTGGTCCTAACTGGATCGCGTGCCGGGAGAGGAAGTGACCGTGAGGGTCAAAGCGAGGACGTGCGGTGTCCTTGGGTGACCGTTTAGGTCAATAGCCGGACCCCGCGATAGGATTCCTACGTATCCTCGGCGGGAATCAAGCCTCGGTCGTAGTTCGGCGCGGGGTGAGTGTTTGTGAATGCGGGCGCGGCGGTGCCCGGAGTGTTGTGTGACCGCCGAGGTCGGTGGTGATAAGGACGACGCGAGGCGTCCCGGGTGACCGTATAGGTCGGGTGATAAGGACGTGCGGCGTCCCGCGACCGTATTCGGTGATAAGGACGTGGCGGCGTGGCGACCGGCGGTGACGGGCGGGATAGGTCGGTGATAAGGACGTGCGGCGTCCGGGTGACCGATAGGTCGGTGATAAGGACGTGGTGGCGTCCGGCGACCGTATAGGTCGGTGATAAGGACGTGCGGCGTCCGGCGACCGTGATAGTCGGTGATAAGGACGCGCGGCGTCCGGCGACCGTATAGGTCGGTGATAAGGACGTGGTGGCGTCCGGGTGACCGTATAGGTCGGTGATAAGGACGTGGTGGCGTCCGGCGACCGTATAGGTCGGTGATAAGGACGTGGTGGCGTCCGGTGACCGCATAGGTCGGTGATAAGGACGCGCGGCGTCCGGGTGACCGTGATAAAGTCGGTGATAAGGACGTGGTGGCGTCCGGCGACCAGATAGGTCGGTGATAAGGACGTGCGGCGTCCGGGTGACCGTATAGGTCGGTGATAAGGACGTGGTGGCGTCCGGGTGACCGTATAGGTCGGTGATAAGGACGTGGTGGCGTCCCGGGTGACCGCATAGGTCGGTGATAAGGACGTGCGGCGTCCCCGGGATGGAAATTTTACGATTTTCCTAATCGGGTGGTTTAAGGCCTTCCGGCCGGAGATAGTTGTGAGGACTTGAATCGTCTTCCGATTGCGGTCAGGAGGCGTGGCCGCCAGTGATTCGAGAGGCGTAGATGCCATTTGTGTTTTTGCATGTTGATGTAGAAGGTCGGACTTACGATGACCGCCGGTGCCAGCCGCCGTTGAAGTGGGCAAGGATGACGGCCGATGATTGCTTCATCATTTGGCGTTGGGAGGCGCTTCGTGCCTTGGGACTCAGACTGAGGTGTCGGGCTCCTTCGCGTGCTTGTTTTGCCGCTGAGCGGGCGAGAATGATGGTCGATGCCGGGGATATGCAGCCTTGCATGACTTCCCTTGACTTGCCGGGAGGAGCTCGGGCTTACTTTGATGGCCGGTGCTTGCCGCCGTTGAAGTGGGCTAGGTTCGGGCTTACATCCGACCGCTGCTTGCTTGCCGTTGGCTGGCTAGGTTCGGGCCACACCGTGCCGCTGCTGCTTGCGTTGCCGTTGAAGTGGGCTAGGTTCGGGCTTACACCGATTGCCTGCTCGCTTGCCGTTGAAGCGGGCTAGGTTCGGGCTTACACCGATCGCCGCGTGCGCTGGCTGGCGGGCTAGGTTCGGGCTTACACCGATCGCCGTGCTGCGTTGCGTGGCTGCGGGCTAGGTTCGGGCTTACACCGATCGCCGTGCTTGAATTGCCGGGGACGCATGACCCCGTAGGGCCCTTTTCCGTTGGGAAGATGACTTCTGGACTTTCGGTCGAGTTGTCGCTGAGCGTTGAGCGAGATAGCCGTGAGGGTTTCGTCTTGTTCCCACGGGCTCGGTATGAGGGTGATGAGTTTGAGGGAGCTCCCGAGGTGACGGCCACCGGAAGATGCCGCGGGCTCGACTTGCGACGCCATGTATCCGGGGAGCGAGTCTTCGGGCAAAGATGGCCCTGGTGTGCTTCCCGTGGCTCCGAGGATCCTCCGTTTGGGATGTTTGACTCCCGTGGATATGGATGTGCTTGATTTTGAGAGGTACCTCGCGGTGTGGGTGCCGAGGAGTTCATTTTGTTTGGGTGAGGAGTACGAGACCTTTGTTAGGAGGAAGCCGAGGACGCCGCAGTGCCGGCGCGGGAGAGAGAGGCCGGCCCGCTGTGCTCCCCTGCAGGTTCCGATGCCGGGGCCGGATTTCACTTATGTCCGTGGGGACGGATCGCTGAGGAGGGTGTCTCGTACTGCCCCGAGCGTGCCCCCGCCGCGCACAGAGCGGACCCCGACAGATCGCGAGTGTGCCGACTCTTTTCCATCTTGGCATCTTTTACGTATTTTTCTTTTTGTTGTTGAGTATAACCGCATTTGATGAGCGTTTCTTTGGTCGCTTTGCTCGCAGTCCCGGGAGAGCCTACGATGCGCCGACTCGCCGTTATGTGGCGATGAGATCCTTTCGCTAAGAAGATGGCGTCGAAGATGTCTTGCCGGTCTTCGCGTCGTATGCCAACAGATGAGCCGATGCCTTCGAGGCATTCGTGGATGTTCCTCCACCGAGAGCCGAGCCTGAGCCGCAGCAGGAGGGACCTTTCGAGAGGGCGGCATAGCATGGATGCCGGGACGTCTTCCGGAGCCGCAGGCCTTCGAGGGAGCAGCCCTTTATCGCTCATGCCTCCGCATGCCGCTCAGTGGTGAGGGATTCTCAGAGCCTTCTTTCTTCGACCCTTTCGCCGGATTTGATCCTTCCGAGTATTTTGAGTGGAGCCTCAGGGGTGCTCGATTCCGACGATGAGGATGTGACGGCGAGTTCACCGGGATGCCCGATTTTTCTTTGGAGGATCTTGGCGAGGATGATGATGACGAGGGCTCGATTAGTATTCATTTGCTTTCCCTCTTTCCATATCCCTCTCTTTTTTTTTTTTTGTTTAGCAACAGTACATTTTGTACTGTAATAAAACATACGTATTTGCATGGCAAACAAGATTTTATTTTAAGATGTAATGTCATTTATTTTTGTGATTCCCGGGAATTGTCCTAGAAATTGTTGCTATTATTATTTTTATTTTTTTTTTTGTACATGCCACGTGAGCTGAGAGTGCGTTTGTGGGTAGTGTTGGTTTGCCGGAAATGGCTTTGGCCGTTGTTTGACCGTTTTGGAGCAAGGTTTTGCCGAGGACAAAGCTGTTTGTTGTACCGTTTGTCCGGGGAAATGGGCTCGATTGCAAAGAGGTCCGTACGGACAGACCTACATTGCAAAGAGGTCCGTACGGACCAACTTTGCTTTTCAGAGGACTTAAATGTTTTCCAAGTTGTCCTGGACTTTCTCCCATTCCCCATTTGCACCATTTTCGAGCTTTCTTCCCCATTTTCTCTAGGAACCTCCATTTTTGCCATGGATTCTTCGTATGTCCCTAGAATTTTGCCGAGGCTTTCGCAGAGAGGCAAGCACACTTCCTAGAGCAGCTTGAAAACGTGGATGCGGCGCTCGTATGAGGCATCGTAGACGGGCTTTCGAGGTAAGGTTTCGTCTTTGCTCGGCTTGGTCTTTTAAGGAGTTGGTTCCCGATTGGGATTTGCTGCGGGCCGCCGCGAAGTTCTCCGGGATGTTAGGAGGCACGTGTACCTTTTCTCCTACAATGAAATGGTGCCCACTTTTGAAGATTTTCGGGCTTTGATTGGAGGACCGGAGGTGGAGGCCATCTCGCTTCCTTTCGTTGGTGGTGCCGCCGCGAGCGTGAAGCTTGCAGACTTTCTTCGTACTTCGTTGGAAGAAGTGCAGTGGCATGATCCTTGATTCGGGTCATATCGACATTTCTGCGCCGCCGAGCGGTTCATGGTCGATGATGAGAGTGACGTCTCTTGGGATGTATTTGCCTTGTGTACGATAGCGACGCTCTTCTCGGTCGCGCCTCCCTTGGCATTTGTGATGGCGCTTGCTAGATGTGGTAGGGCACCGCAGAGCCGGAGAGGATATTGTCCCGCTGGTGCCGGGGGAGACTCTTCATGGTATCGACCGTCCGGCGACCGGGGATCGTTTTATGAGAGGGGGAAGCCCCGCTTGCTCACCTTGTGGCTGCGAGAGAGACTTCAGCCATGCCCGAGGCTCCGACGTCGTTTAGCCCGTGGTCATTTGCTCGCCGACCTCCGGTGTCGGATATGGATCACTCCGCCCGGGAGAGATGGATGGCACAACTTGGTACGCATCGATCCGCCGGTGGGTTCCGCACCGGAGGATTGAGACCAGGAGGATCTGCAGAAGGGTCCTACGTTGTCGAGTTCCAGTTTGTCTTGGTCCTCCTTCTATATTCCGTCGCTTGTTTCCCGGCAGCTTGGGATGAAGCAGAGCCTTTGTTGGGCCGGGATGACCTTGCTACCGCGGAGATAGTTCCTCTTGTATGGCAGCACTGTGTGCCTTCTTGTATTGTCCGAGGGTATGGAAGTATTCCGCTTTCCCTCCCGCGGTACTTCTTAGACGTCTGGGAGAGTGTCGTGTCGACGACTCGCATCCGGCCCGGCATGAGCAGCATGTCAAGCGCTCCCAAGTGGTCTTGGAGAGCAGCGTGTAGCGATTCTGGGACCCGGCTGCCGTAGTAGCTATTGCCTTAGGAGTGCCGAAGCTCCGGTCCGACCCTTCGATGTGACGGGAGACACTTTGTTTGACTACGAGACTAGAGTTGACCGACCGACAGGGAGAGGTCCTCTTGCTGCACTCGCAGGAGGAGATCCGAGCCGAAGCACGGCGAATGAAGCCCCGAGAGCTACCGGATTATTTGACTCTACGGGAGGACCCCAGATCTCTGACCGAGAGACGCAGAGTTGGTTCACGTGGAGCGAAAGAAGACTCGCCGGGACGAGGGAAGAAAGGAAAGAATGGCGAGGGGACAAGCGCAGATGGCGCGGAATGACCTCCTAGGTATCCATTCATTGCATTGCAAACACATTATTAGTTAAATGTATTAAGTCGTTTTTTAGCATGTTGTGAACTTGAGAGTAGACCGTGCTTGAACTCATCAAGAAATGTTGTAACCGTTAGTGATTTGTGATTTACTTTTTAAAGCTTTGTCGAGACGCAAGATCTCTTGTTTGCCTTTGTTTCTTTTGTGCACTTTGTCGGCGTCCATCTTTGACTTTTCGTTGCATCCGCGGACCGAAGGGCCTGAGCCATGACGGCCATCCCCTTTGCCGAGGCTTCAGATTTGGCCGAGAGGTTGAATGCTCCCTCGACAAGTCGTTCGACGGTCTTTTTCGTAGCTTCCTTGCCGCTTGTTGGCGTCGGGCTCTTGACCTCAATTTCGCAGCCTTCCGTTTGAGCTTCTTTTGTTTTTTTTTTTTTTTTTTTTTTTTGTGAGCCCTTGCTCGAGCTCTTTTTTTTTTTTTTTTTTTTGAAGCGCGTGAGGGCGAAGACAAGCCCCTGGCTTGGAAGTGTAGACATGAGTCGGGCCGTTTGATGCCGAGCGACCTCGATGTCCTTTTTGATGTTGCCGCCGCCGTTTCGACTTGGTCAAGGTGACCGCCGGGCGTGTTCTTGAAAAGTGCGGAGCTTGATGGAGGTCTTGATTGACATTCAAACTTTTGACTTTTTGTGTATTTTTAGACCGGACCAATTAAGGTTGCCTACGTCTCCTGACTAGAGGGCTCAGTCCGCGTAGTTCGACACTACATGGAGTGCCAAGAGATGCACAGCTTGTTCTTCTTCAGGCGAAGTATCTCGCGAAGTTTGCTTCCGTTGACCGGATTCATGAAGGGATTGCCGTCTAGGTCTCGTTAGCTTCATGGCACCTCCGGAGAAGATCTTTTGAACCACGAAAGGGCCGATCCATGTGGGTTCCCATTTTCCCAGCTGGGTTGGTTCGAGTGGGAGGCTTTTCTTTCGAGTACAAGGTCACCTTCCCCGATGTCTCTGGATTTGACTTTCTTGTCGAAAGCTCTAGCCATCCCGCTTTGATAGGCTCGGACGTGTTCCATGGCCTTTAGTCGTCGCCGTCTAGCGTGAGCCAATTCGTCATGTCGGCTTCTGAGCCATTCGACTTCGTTGATGTCATTTTCCACAAAGACTCTGGAGTGAGGGAATTTCTAGCTCGATGGGAAGGACCGCTTCCATCCCGTATGTCGTGGCAAATGGGGTTTCTCCCGTGGCCGTTCCTGACCGATGTGCGGTAGCCCCAAAGTGCAAGGTGCAGCTTCTGGGCCAATCTCGTCCTCGGGTGGTCATTTTTCTGATGATCCGTTCGAGGGTTTTGTTTGCCGCTTCCACGGCGCCGTTTGTTTGTGGCCGGTAGGGAGAAGATTTGTGGCGTGTGATCTTGAATTCAGCCAAAGCCGTCAAATTCTCCTTCGAAGTGTGAGCCGTTGTCCGATATGACCTCATTTGGGATGCCGTATCGGCATATGATGTTTTCCTTGAGGAAATGTGCGACCTTCTTGGAGGCGAGTACCTTGTAGGACTTGGCTTCGACTCCATTTGGTGAAGTAGTCGATGGCTACTAAGATGAACTCGTGACCGTTGCCGCTCGGCGGAGCGATTTTCCCGATGACGTCAATTCCCAAGTGGCAAAGTGGCCAAGGTGTAGTCATGCAAGAGAGATCGTGGGGCGGCAGATGATTGAGGTTGAGAACCGTTGGCACTTGTCGCAGCCTTTTCGGACAAAGTGGATGCAATCTCGCTCCATGGAGATCCAAAGTAGTAGCCCATCCCGAGAATGATTTGCATCGTGGCTCCTGCATTCATGTGGGGACCGCAAGCCCCATTGTGGACTTCGTTCATGAACTTGTCTCGCTTTCTTCCCCGGCCGACGCAGCCGTAGGAGTGGCCCATGGTAGCGTTTCTTGTATAACATGTCCCCGAGGATGACGAAGTGAGAGGCAAGGCGTTTTAGTGGCCACGATGCTCTTGGTTTCGACCCTCCCCGGGTGTTGACCTTCCTTGTTCATGAAGGCGCTTCCCGTTCTTGAGGTATTGGAAGATCCGGTTGTACCATGGCTCATTGACGGGCTTAGGTTCCGGTTCGATCTCACAACAAGAGGCGTGAATTTCCTTTCGTCCAACTTTGAAGGGTTTGATTGCTTTTCCTTCGTGGATTTCCACAAGGGAGGCCAAGGTGGCTAAGGCATCTCGCAAACCCGTTTCGGTCTCTTGGCAAGTAATGGAAGGTGACCTCTTCGAATTGTGTGATGAGGTCCTCTATGCAGCATGGTATTTTTGCAAGCCCGGTCTATGGTTTTCCACTTGTTGGAGACTTGGTTGATGATCAAGGCCGAGTCCCCATAAACTTCGAGTTTCTCGGACATTCCTCTCGAGTGCGGCTTGTAGTCCACAGAAATCAAGCAGCTTCATATTCGGCGGCATTGTTGGTTACCTCGAAATTGAGCTTTATAGCAATTGGGGTGTGCTCGCCTTTGGGATCCACCAAGAGCATACCGACGCCGTTTCCTTTGGTTGGCCGCTCCGTCAAAGAATAATTGCCATCGGTTTTCGCCTTCGATCGCGAAGATTCCCTCGTCCGGAAATTGTGGTTCGGGGCCTCGAGCCTCGTCGGTTGGGAAATCGCCCGCTTGTTCACCCACGGCCCGTCCCTTGATTGACTTTTGGTTTACGTACTTGATGTCAAATTCCGCTAGGAAGAAAGACCATTTGGCGAGCCTCATTGACAGAGATGGTTTGTCGAAGAGGTACTTGATCGGGTCCATTTCTGGAAACCAAGTGTACTGTGTGCGACCGCATGTAGTGCCGTAGTTTCCCAACAACCCATACCGTAGCCGCGCAGGTTTTCTCGAGGGCCGAGTAATTGAGTTCGCCGCCTTGAAACTTTCGACCGACGAAGTAGATGGCATTTTCGACCCGTGACTCTTTTCTTTTCTTGACAGAGCATGGCTCCAACCGCGGTGTCGGTCACGCTTAGGTATAGCAACAAAGTGGCTTTTCCTCGTGGGGAGGGCAGAGAATCTGAGGACTCACAAGGTATGCTTTTATTTTTTCAAAGGCATCTTGGCATTCCGAGTTCCATTCGATGTCGGCGTTCTTCTTCATCGCCTTGAATATTGGCTCGCACATAGAGGTCAATTGGTTGACGAAGCGGCCGATATATTGCACAGCGGCCCATGAAGCTTTTCACCTCTCGTCCGAGTTTGCGGTGGTCTCATTTCGATGATAGCTTTGATCTTTTGAGGATCCACCTCGATGCCTCTCTCGGTGACTATGTATCCCAAAACCTTGCCTCGGCTAACTCCAAATGTGCATTTGGCGTGGTTAAGCCTCATTGAGTGTTTTCGGAGGCGATCAAGAATTTTCTCAGTCTGTGAGGTGTTGTCCGTCTCGATCCCTTTGAGTGAACGATCATGTCATCGACGTACACTTCGATCTCTTTGTGGATCATATCGTGGAAGAGGGCGGTTGCCGCCCGTTGGTAAGTAGCCCCGCCGTTCTTTAGTCCGAACGGCATTACCGTGTAGCAAGCAGGTTCCCCAGTGGGTTGTGAAAGCCGTCTTTTCTTGGTCTTCTTCGGCCATCTTGATTTGATTGTAGCCGGCAAAACCGTCCACGAAGGACTTGACTTCGAAATTGGTCAGTAGTGTCTACCAACATGTCGATATTGGGTAGTGGAAAATCGTCCTTGGGACTTGCTTTGTTGAGGTCTCTAAGTCCACGCAACAGCCGTACTTTTCCATTGGCCTTGGTGACCGTGGACAATATTGGAGAGCCATGTGGGGTACTCGATCACCCCGATGAAGCCGACGCGGAGCATTTTTCGATCTCCTCTTTGACTTGTAAAGACCACTCGGCTTGATTCGGCGTAGCTTTTGCTTGATGGGCTTAGCCTCTGGATTTAAGGGAATCCGGTGCTCCACAATGTTAGGATCTAATCCGGGCATGTCTTGGTAAGACCAAGCGAACACGTCCACGAACTCTTTGAGCAATGCGCCAATGCGTCTTGCTCGTGCCGGTGAAGAAACTTCCGATTTGCGTCTCTTTTGGCTCTTCAAATAGCCTCCCAAATTCACTTTGGTTAAAACCTCCTCGGCAGCTTGGGCCCGGTTTTTCTCTCGTTTGACAACATGCTTAAAGATGTGCTTAATGTATTGTTCGTTTAATGTGTCTCGCTTCTTTATCAAGTGAATCGTTATTAACTGTTTGTGTGTTAGTTAATTTATCGCTTGTTAAAGATGCAATGAGAGGATACTCGGAAAGATCGAAGCATTCATTAAGAGCATACGGAAATACATTATTGGCAATGAGTTCGTAATCTTCTGGCGTGAGGCCATCAGATGACTCGAGAGACTCAAATTCAAAGCTAATGGACTCAGGATGAGTTTTGACACTAGACTCTAGGACTCGAGGGTCGACCAAGTTGTTCGATCATGTCCTTTTTGGGCAGAGGCCCGGAGAATGTGGCCCGCTTATTGAGGGGCAAATGAAGCTTGATAGGAGAAGGGGCTTGAAAGGCTTTATGTCACCGTTCCCGATCATTGCTATCACAGAGTTATCGAAACAAAATCGATTAGATCCGGCATCTCGATTTCTTCTTTGAAGAGCAGTGTGTAGCAGTGGGTTCGTCCCAAGCATCGTCTGCGGAGTCTCTTGCTTTTGTCTTGGGCATTGCTAGCTCGAATGCGTACTCTTCCCGCTTGTTGAAGGCGTGAGTGTTGACAGAGAGTTTTTCGAGTTCTTCCGCCAAAGAGGGAGTTTTTCCGAACCAAAATTCGCCGTGAATAGTGGTGGTTGTGGATCTCGGCAGGGCGGTGTGTCGAGGAATGCTCTTTCGGACAGATTTGGCTTGAGGCCTCCGAATCTTGCCAGTTCTCGCCGGAGCTTGTCCATGGTTGTCGGCCAGCCTTTGTTTGGCGCCGATCAATTCTATTCCTTTTTCTCGGATCTTCTTCCAAGTTGCCGGCCTTCCT
Source organism: Adenophora triphylla var. japonica (assembly GCA_022495995.1). Classification (NCBI taxonomy): domain Eukaryota; kingdom Viridiplantae; phylum Streptophyta; class Magnoliopsida; order Asterales; family Campanulaceae; genus Adenophora; species Adenophora triphylla. The sequence continues at coordinate 20,641 of JAFEMH010004487.1, read as the reverse complement.
TGTGAAGTACTTGGTCATGTCGAAGCCGTAAGGACGAAGATCGGAGGTTGTGTGCAAGCCTCTTTTGTTATCTCGTGGAGCGTTTACGTGCGGCTCGCTTGTCCTCCGCAATGTGTTCGGGAGTAGGAGAGTATCCTGTGCCGTGCAGGTATTCTCGTTCTTTGATATTGATGATCCGTTGAGTGCCCCGATGGCGTTTCCCAAACCGAGCCCCGGGATGTAGTTCATGTGCTTCATCATTTTCATCGGGGGAGGGATCTTGTCCCAAATCAAAGGCAGTGTCTATGTGGCACACTTGGGCCTTTGGGCTTTCGATGGTGAACCCCTGTTAACATCATGCCATCATCGTCGGGTTTGATTTCTAAGACCGGGACGCCGTTGGTATCGGTCCTTTCAGGTGACTATGCTGTCGCCGTAGATGATGGTCATATCTCGTTCCTTGGACGAACTTACGCACCGATGGAGAGTGGATGCCACCCCCATTGATTTGATGTAGGCGAGGCGTCCCGTAATGGCAGTGAATGTGATCGGGATGTCGATGACTTGGAAGTCTCGTCTGGGACCATTTGTTTTCCAAACCAAAGGTTCAAGGTGGCTATTCCCAAGACTCGGGCGGGATGTTGAGTCGTATGCCTTGATTGCCCGAGTCGAGGGTTTTAGATCGCTTGCTTTGATCCCTAGCAAATCCATCATTTTGGCCGGAAGGACGTTCATGGATGATCCCCCATCTACCAATACCCGAGGGAGACGGCGCTCGTCCGCTTGAACAGTTATGTAGAGAGGCTCGTTGTGGTCGCCCCAAATTTTGGAAGATCGAGTTCGTGAAGGTGATGATATTGCCGTAATTGACGTTGCCAATCATCTCGAACCGCTTCCTCAGGTGTCACCGTGATGGGAACCATAGTGCAGGCCAGGCTTTCTTCCAACTTAAGCTTGTGCGGGTAAGATGAAGTGAGTAAGGACCAGAGTGAGATGTTAGCCTCGAGTGCGCTTGAGCCGTGTTAAGACGGGATCTTCGGCCTTTGGGTCCGGGGTTTCACTTCTTTGGCGTAGTGGTCCCTTTTCGGTTCGTGGCTCGGGTATGGTCGGCCTTTTGTCCGTCCGTGGAGGATTCACTGGGATTTGACCGGAACGTGTCGAACATTCACCTCTGGACTTGTGGTTTTGCTTGTCTCTCCCGTTTCCTCGGGAGTGGGAGGAGCACGATTGGCGTAAGGCCGACCGCGCATTTCAATTCGTTCACCGTCATGGCTTTTATCAAGCATCAATAGTGGCTTTGAGATCTTCCCAAGACAGGGTTGGATTATCTGGACCTTCGGGCCTTCGTTGGCGGTGCGAAGCTCGTCCCCAGTGATCATGGAGCAAACATTGCCGTGGCCACTGTGCGAAGCGTAACTATGGGGAGATTTGTGGAGTAGATGACGTAGTAGTCAAACCTTCCTGAGGGTTCTCCAAGGGTTCCGACTGTGGGATCACCAGATTCATACCTCTTTTTCAGCTTTTGTTGAGAAGATAGCTTCTTCTTTCGTCGAGGACGGCCCTCGTTCATTGCATCCTCGGAATTCCATTTCAGGACAAGCACTTTGCAATCGCGGACGTCCCACCCGATGTGTTCGTTGTTCGGCGGTGGTACCGGGACCTGGGAGGCTGGATGGGCGAGCTTTCCCTCACGGAAGGTCTTGTGGCCTTACGTCATAACCGGCATGGCTCGTACGAGGGTAACAGTTGACTGGGAGACAATGAGAGACGTTAGAGGCCGTAGGAGCAAGCCATAGCTTGGGAAGCCCTGGGTAGTTGGGTGGCTAAGGTTCCGAAGTGGTGCATGGCACCTTCGATCGAGCTTGTTGCTCACCTTGACGTTTCTCAATAGCCATGAGGACACCGCCAAATTTCTTCCAGTGTTGGGAAATTTCTTGGGGGTAAGGTCCCGTGCTCATCCTTGTTATCCACCGACTTGGCAGTGGGGATTTGTGGTTTGTCTGGTGACGGATGGGAAGAAGGTAGGACCTTCTTTGTTTGACCTTTGGGAGACGGGTTCCGGGTACTCTCGACCACTCTCTGTTAGGTTTGGAGGGTGATGGGCAAGGTTTAGACACGGGAATGGCCTAACGGGATAAAAGGGGAAAGCTCGCGTGGCATGCGGTTTCGTTTCTTCGATTTTTTTTGTTGTTTTAATTTACTTAAAACAGTATTTTCTCGAGAATCCTAGGTAGGTTGGAAAAGATTGCTCTTCTTTTTCGCAACTATGCTAGATCTGGGTCGATGGAGACCATACGTGCGGCTATAAGCCCTCGTTTTGCACACAGTATTTCGACATCCCGGGGTGGGCGGCCCCGGGCGAGGTCCTATAGTGCAAGCGGTTTCCACCGGCCTAAAGAAAAATCGAACCTAAGGACCGAGCTGTCATGTTCGTTTTGATGCGTTAGCCATGTGAATAGTGAACCGAGCCGGCCCGAGTCCAGATCAAGTCAAGAGTTCGGCATGACCTCTCTTTACCTTGCTTGCGCAAGGGATCTGTGACGTTAGGCGTTAGGTAGGTCATATTGTCATGGGCGACGTATCAAAGCGTGATGACATGGTGTCATGTGAGCATGGATGTATATCGGGACGGAACATCGTGCAGGTGTAGCCGGAAATCAAGATCGAGTCAAGATTTTAGCATGACCTTTCATCGCTTTGCTTGCGCGAGGATCTTGAGTTCCGAGCCTTGACTCGAGAAAATGGCCGGCATGGTATATGTATCAGGCCATATGTATGACACGGGCTGGGTAAAAACCAGAAAGTCCGCGGACGAGTGTGACTCAAGACTCAAGCGTGCGGGGTTGACGCTTGGCTAGGATGGGATGTTTGGAATGATCCGTGCGCGCCCGAAGGCCTAGGAAGACCAAAGCAGGATCGCATGGCGAGACCACTCGGGTTAAGGGTTGTGAGTGTGCGGTGTATCAGGCGGCGGTGCGCATAGTGTGCGGTGTAGCAGGCTGATGTGGTAGAGTGCGGTGTAGCAGAAGCGGCGGTGCGCGTAGTGTGCGGTCTCTAAAATTCTTTTACCGAGTAAAATAGAAATTTTTGAAGAATTTTAAATGTATGCACGAGATGTATATTGATGCATTTTTTTGTATTTTATTTTTTTTTTTTTGTAAAATAAAAACGAAGCACGTGCACACACACACAACTTTTTAAAGGAAGGGGTAAAATGAAAGTTTGACCCTCATCATTGCTTTAAAAATCTTTTGTTTTGTTTAAAAGTTTTTAAAACAAAATGTCCCCAGCGGAGTCGCCAACTGAAATTACCCGGATCCGGCTCGCGCGCGGAGCCCCGGCATCTCGCATTCGTCGCTGTTCGGGAAGTCGCAGGATCCGAGAGGCGGCACAATCGCGCCCAGCATCCGGCTTATTCCGTTTTAGCGTCGCGTGTTGGAGGTGTCTCGCCGTTTTGCTTTCGCATTTTGTAGAGTCGCCACGCCGTTTTTATTAAGCCCAAAACATTGAAAAAGGGCATCAGTTTAAAGATAAATTTTAAACTGTTTTTGTGTGATGAGATTTTGAGTTCGGAGGTCAGATGACTCCTCGGGAAGAGAATATTAGAATATTAGAGCTCACAGAGTCGCCTCGTAAAACAAGTCTTTCGGATACCCTAATATCCTTTAAAAAGTTGTGTGTGTGTGTGTGTGCTTTTAAAAATGCATCTTTGTATCGGATGTCTACATTGTATTGAAATGTATTGAAATAGAATAGGAAGGAAGCCTTACCAATGTTGGTTCGTGTCTGTCTTCCGCAGGGGAATAGTGTTTGAGGTCGGAGTAGCGTTCCGGATTGCTTGGGGATGCCGGTTGTACGCGGACAGAGTTTCGGCGTGAGTTGAGGTTGTAGGCTGCGTTCGGGCGAGAGGTTCGGCGTGCGTGGGGATCGTCGGGATCACTCGGGCGGAGAGTTCGGCGTGCGTTGTGGTGGCGAGGAGTCACTCGGGCGGGATTTCGGCGTGGTTTGGGATCGTCGGTTTGACTCGGAAAGAGCGGGACAGGGAAAAGACCGAGGCGAGGCCTCGGAGTACCACGAGGGGCCTCGGAGTACCTCGAGAGTGCCTCGGGGCAGCGCGGGAGCGTCTCGGGAGCGCTCGGAGAGGCTTCGGAGCACCTGCAGGGGCTCGGAAGGCCTCGGGATGATCCAGAAGGGCGGGAATGCCTCGAAAGGGCTTAGAAGGGGAGCCGGAGAAGGCTTAGGGAGGAAGAGAGAAGAGGGAGGTGTGAAAAAATGAGGAGGGGAGCCCTCTATTTATAGTCTCGAGATTTGGTGCAAAGAGGTCCGTACGGACCTCCTTAGTTATCGAGGATTTTGGTTTTCCTCGATTTGAGGGAATATGCAATGATGGTGAATATTCTGGAAATGATGATGTCCCCTTGCAAAGAGGTCCGTACGGACCATCTTGACATGCAAAGAGGTCCGTACGGACCAAGTAGGCATGTGGGTAATCATTTCTCCGGGATTTGAGGGAATATTGTGGACTTTAAGGGGATTCAGTAATTATGGAAACAAAGAGGTCCGTACGGACCTATATTGCTTTTCCAGTTTCCTGAAAATTCCCGAAAGGTCCTTTTGTCCCTTTTTATCCCAGAAAGGCTCCTCCCCTGGTTTGGTTGGGGGTTTGAGAGGGTTTTGAGAGGGTTTTGAGTGAGAGAGGTCTCTGAGACTGCGTGGATGAGTCTGCGGTGTTTCCCGTGTGTTTGAAAGGGAGTGATCCAGATTGGGGTACTTACAGTATCCCGAATGGGAATCAAGCCGGTCGTAGTTCGGGTCTTTCGACTATCTTTAGTAAATCGACCACAGGTATTGTTTTAGGATGTCAACCTTGGCGAGTGAGTTCTACGATCGATTCTTTGAAAGAAACTCTGTTTGAGGATAAGAAATGACCCTCTTTGGTCGATGGCTAGGGTTGTATATCCGCTCTGCGGAGGATAGGAATGACCATTTTGGTGCAGTGGCTGAACCTAATGATAGGCTACCTACGTATCCTTAAGAGGAATCAAGCCGAGTCGTAGTTCGGGTCTTTCGACTATCTTTAGTCTTCGAAAATCTTGCTTTAGGAAGGTCGCCCTAAGATTTGACTATTTTTGGGAAGTCGCCCTATGGTCTGACTGTTTTGGGGAAGTCACCCTAAGGTTTTGACTGTTTTGGGGAAGTCGCCCTAAGGTTTTGACTGTTTTGGGGAAGTCGCCCTAAGGTTTTGACTGTTTTGGGGAAGTCGCCCTAAGATTTGACTATTTTTGGGAAGTCACCCTATGGTCTGACTACTTTTGGAAAGTCGCCCTATGATCTGACTGTTTTTTGGGAAGTCACCCTAAGGTTTTGACTGTTTTGGGGAAGTCGCCCTAAGGTTTTATTTGTTTTGGGAAGTCGCCCTAAGGTTTTATTTGTTTTGGGAAGTCGCCCTAAGGTTTGGCTATTTTGGGGAAGTCGCCCTAAGATTTGACTATTTTGGGAAGTCACCCTATGGTCGACTACTTTTGGGAAGTCGCCCTATGATCGGCCCATTTTGGGAAGTCGCCTAAGGTTTTGACTGTTTTGGGGAAGTCGCCCTATAGTTTGACTATTTTTGGGAAGTCGCCCTATTACTTGACTATTTTGGGGAAGTCGCCCTATGACTTGACTATTTTGGGGAAGTCGCCCTATGACTTGACTATTTTGGGGAAGTCGCCCTATGGTTTGACTATTTTTGGGAAGTCGCCCTATGACTTGACTATTTTGGGGAAGTCACCCTATGGTTTTGATTTTGGTTTTAGGGGATGATTGCTTTCCTCGTGTTGTGTGTGATAGCGTCTTAGGTGCCTCGAACCTTGATGATGGCGTCTCAGGTGCCTTGAACCTTGATGATGGCGTCTTAGGTGCCTCGAACCTTGATGATGGCATCTTAGGTGCCTCGAACCTCGATGATGGCGTCTTAGGTGCCTCGAACCTTGATGATGGCGTTTTAGGTGCCTCGAACCTTGATGATGGCGTCTTAGGTGCCTCGAACATCGATGATGGCGTCTTAGGTGCCTCGAACCTTGATTTGAAATGATTTCCTTTGATGGTTTAGGATAGATGGTCCTCTAGTGGACTTCATTTGAAGGGATTGGTTTTACGTCTGCTGCCGAAGGAAAGGATGGCCGTCTTTGGTCGAGTGGCTGGACCTAATGATAGGCTACCTACGTATCCTTAAGAGGGAATCAAGCCGGTCGTAGTTCGAAAATAGGTTTACGGGGATGGTCTTGATGGTTTGACAGTATTTGAGGTTTGACTATTTTTTGGGAAGTCGCCCTAAGATTTGATGATAATGTTCTTTTAGAAAAGTAGTTGATTAAGATATGCTTTCATACTGTCTTTGTGCTTACATGTGGCGAGGCTACGGGTGATGTTGATGAAGAGTTGTTAGGTTGCCGTTCGTGGGACGGTTTTACGCGACGATTTGCTTTGTCTTTGGAGGCATTTTGACTGAAGGAGGAGTTTGGTTGAGTCTGCATCTTCTTGGTGATCGTCAAACTTGTAGAGGTTTTGAGCTTGTCTTCACATTGGGACTTCTTGCTTTTGAGAACTTGGTGTCTCTAATCGCATTGTATTTGAGAACTTGGCGTCCACTGACCGATTTGTATTTGAGAACTTGGCGTCACGGCCAGATTTGTATTGGAGAACTTGGCGTCTGCGACCGTGCGTATTTGAGACCTTGGTATCTTTGACCGATTTGCATTTTGAGAACTTGGCGTCTCAGGCCGTCTTGTATTGGAGAAGCTTGGCGTCACGACCAATTTGTATTGGAGAGCTTGGCGTCCTTGGCCAATTTGACTTGGCGTCCTTGACGATTTGTATTGGAGGACTTGGCGTCCTTGACGATTTGCGTTTTGAGAACTTGGCGTCTCGACCGATTTGTATTGGAGAACATGGCGTCCTTGACCTGATTGTATTGGAGAGCTTGGCGTCTACGGCCGGATTGTATTGGAGAACTTGGCGTCCTTGACTGATTGTATTGGAAAGCTTGGCGTCACTGGCGCAGATTTGTAGGCAGCTTGGGCGGTCTTCATATGTTTGTGGATGTTGAGGGGATGTTTTCATCCATTTGAGGTCGTCTTTGGTGAAGATCATCCTTGCCGAAAAGGGGATTACGTTTGAATTCCTGCATTTGTTAGTGAAGAGGAAGATGCATATATGGCATTCATGATGGCGAGATCATGCATAGAACCAAAAATGATTATGAGATGATGCGTTTATTTGCTTTCGAAGATGCACTTGGCCTAAGCTTTTGGCGAAATTACGATTTATGATTTTCAATCACTTAGGATTTTCCTATTGATTCAAGTTTTGTGCATGCTACATGAGCCACAGGGAGATTTTGTGGGGATGCATGGTGATGAGAGGGGATGTATGTGTTGTTATTTGTTTGGGACAAGCTTTGGTGGTGGGGTGATATCCTTTAGTCGCGGAATTTGAATTGCATGTTATTGATGAGGTCAATTTTGATCTTGGGATGAAGTTGGATTTGAACCCCGGGTCTCGATTGAAATTTCTTTCGAGTCTCGGACATTTGAAGTTGACGGCTGACGGGCTCTAGAATCAAAGCATGTTGACATGAATGAACCCTCTTTTGCTTGGGTTAGTTGTGATTTGACGAAATGCGATATGAGGAGATTCCCAATTCTCAACTTTTGATGATGCGAGGAGTTGCCATATGCCAAGTTCTAAAGTGAAACTCCAAGACAGTTGTTGAGGTGACCGGACCTTTCTTCGAAGATAGGTGTGACTTGATAAAGCCCCATTCCATGGAAAAGACATGGCGAAAACCACGGAATCTTTCTACGAATGATTTGATGAAGCCCCGGAGTTTGACAAAGCGTTACTACGAGAGGTCAGTTAAAGGTTTGGTGACATGCGATAAAGTACCGAGCCAATCGATCAACGTGAGAGCCTTGAGGTGAAGTTGTCATGAAGGAGAAACCCATCTTTGATACCGACTATGAAACTAGAATCCTCTCTTCGAAGAGTGTCTTCCATATGGGAGCTGTTAGCCATAGTGGCACTTGGCTTGTTCGTGGCTTCAATCATATTCACCCTACTTTTTTTTTTAGGGAATGGATTGTTGGTTGTATTGGGTCCTTGGGGTCCCCTTTTCGATCGATTCTCACAGCTGTTGCCCTTTTCGGGAGTCGTGTTGGAGGTGGAAGAAACACAGGTATCACGTAAGCTTGAGTGCGACAACTCGGCTGGCGATTGTAAGCCCTCTCAAATTTAGCCGGAATTGATCATTGCCGTAGATCCGGATAGGGAAATTGCTAAGTGAGATCCTCGAGATGTGGTTTCGGGCGTAGGCGAAAGATGTCTAGTTGTTCCTCTTCAAAGGAGGAGTTGCCATCTTGCTTGTAAAAGTCACGATGTTCTCGTCGGGGCCATTTGCATTGTTGTCTGCGGGTCAAATCTATTTGCTTCCTACTCCAAGTTAGCTAGTAATCTGGTCCCATGTAGCCTGGCCTCGGGTTTTAAGCGGAAGAACCATTTTAGAGCCTTTGGACTTCAAGAAGCTGAAATAGTCGGCCAAGCTGGCGATTGGTGCCCCTTTTGACCTTCATTGCCAAGGTATACGTGTCCGAGATGGGTTTTCGGGCATGCGGTGCCATCAAAGAGATCCAAATTAGGCATCACAAATTTGTGGGGAACAAAGGAGTCGGGTTCGTTGGTCGGAAAGCGAGACTTCTTAACGGTCAATTCGGCAATCTGTGCTTTCATTTCCTTGTGTCGTTCCACGAACCCGAAGCCAAATGAGGGTCTTGTGGTGGAACGAGGCATTCAAACCGGCGGCGAGCTAGAGAGGAGCTACCAGCTGGCGGCCGAAGCAGGTGGAGGGAGCGGCCGATCTGGGGACATAGGTGAAATCTGTCCTTGGCCCGAATCACCCGGGGAGCTTGAGTAGGACCACAGGCAAAGGGATAGAACCTTGCGGCTTGTTGTTGATTTTCAACCGGCAAAGAGGGCAAAGGCGATCTCGATGTTAGGTTTGGGTAACTCGAATTTCCGGAGTGAGGCCCATAAGTAGGCTTAAGTGCGAGGCTGCTTTGTCCACGATTGTTGAATTGCATAGGCGAAGGTGCATGACCGGGGAATGCTGCGGTCCTGGTGATTGATGAAAGCTAGGATGGAGGCTTGGTAACCCGTTGAAGCTTGAGTGAGGAATGGATTTGTGAAAATTTGTGTGAGGAGCGGGCGAGCTAGCGTCATTACGAGGAAGGGCTTATTGCCCCTAGACCGAGGCTGTGGAAGCATTCCAAGCTGACTAACTGCGGAGGCCTTGATAGATTGGTTCCAAGGCGAGGTGGGATTCCAATTTCTTGTGGTATTCCGAGGTAACCCCAAGACATTCGTCTGATTTTGCCCCCGCGAGGAGCCGTGAACCCGATCTGGTCCACGTTAGGCTGCATGGGTCCGGTAGTACGTATTTGGGGTTTCTTTGTCCCATTGAGACGGTCATGAAGGGATATTATGAGGCTTGTGCGGTGCGGGGATTGGATATCTTGAGGCCCTGGGTTCTTTGTCAAGGCATTTCAAGCGATGTAACCGAGAAGCTCTGGCCCGATGTCTGCACCGAAATGCTTTGAGGCATACCAAGCTATTTGTGACATACCGAGCTGAGCCCCGACTTTGAGGCATACCATGCTGGCCCAAATCGGATGAAGTCAATTTGTTTCTCCAAACGGCTTGTCCCAGGCACTGAAGCTGTGAATGTATATCAAGCAGAAATTTGAAAGGATGGGCGATTCGCGAGTTGAAAAGAGTGTGAGGAAGGTGGTGGTAGTCTATGCGGCCAAGATAGGGATGGGGATCCTTTTCCTCTTCTACGCAGTGAAAGTTCCATCGGGGTTGAGGGCAATCGTCAAACCAAAATTCATGACATCTTCCAAGGATGAACATCGAAACCTCATTCGATTGGCACAAGGAGTTTTATGGACTCGGGTTCCAATATTAGCCATAGGAATATGATGAATTTGGTTTTGGTTAAAATTCCGTCCTCGTCCTTGGACATCAAAGAAGCGCACTTGACTAGCCCATGACCAACATGGCGATCAAGTCTCATCTTGCTTGGTGGAGCCTTGGTACGAAGAGATGTATTTGCGAAGTCTTGATTTGGAAGAAGTGACTTGGCAAAGCCTCGGTCTCATATTTGTAGATCGACACAATTAGAGAGGCTTCAACACAGTAGGCAGGCCCCACGTGCGAACGAGAGACCCAACCCATCTTGTAGCAAAGTGAAGAACCAACGTTCTTGAATTATCATGTAGCAAAAGAGGCAACCCATCCTTCTATATTTACTTTATTATTTTCTTTATTCAATTAGTCAACCGAAAGAAAAGACAATTTAGAAATGTATACTGCGAGGGCGTATTTTCGAAAAGTGGGGACGAATCCCGATTTGTATTATTTGATGGCCTCATTTGACGAAGGCACAAAAGAACTCGCTTTGGGTTTGATTCTTTTGAGAGAGCATAAGTTTAGAAAGTGTATGGAAGCCCTAGTGACGAGAAAATTAGTGTTTAGCTCTATTTTTCCTATAATGTAGAAAAAGAAGACTTGTCGAGACATCGAAAACATGTTTTATTCAAAATGATCACAAGATTGCTTAAAACCCTTTATTAATGTTCGGGTTATTCAACCCCTAATCTCGATATGAACAAACATTTTGATTACTCATGAGGAGAAAGTCAACTGATACCAAGAGTCGAAGTTGGCGAATGGTGAAGAGGGATCGTGTATAGGAGGGGCTATTGGTGAGGCCGGATTTTCTGGGATTTGAATGTGTTTATGACCAGGACCATTTACGGTTGCCTACGTTCCCCTCATTGTGAGGAGCTCGAGGTCGCCGTAGTTCGGGCACGAAGGCGTGTTTGGCTTTAGAAAAGGGGTATGAACATTTGTGGTACTTTTGATGAAAAGGCTCGGATAGGAAGTTTGGATGATAAGGTGCGGGCCTTGAGGTGATTCCTTGACAAGTCATTTTGAGCGATTCCGTTGCTTCTTGATCGTCGTCCTTCATCGGGGGAGAAAGATTTTGGATGCAGCTTAAGGGCTTATGATATGTTTTTGCCGTGCTTTAACTGCTCCCTTGTTGTCGACAACTTCCGTTCTTCGGGCTTTAATTTTGCCCATATGTCAAACCTTCTGATCGGCGGTGCTAGGTCCTTGGCCTCATTTTTGAAGCTTTTGTTTTTTTTTTTGAAGCTTTTTTTTTTTGAAGCTTTTTTTTTTTGAAGCTTTTGTTTTTTTTTTTGAAGCTTTTGTTTTCTTTTTTGAAGCTTTTGTTTTTTTTTTTGAAGCTTTTTTTTTGAAGCTGTTTTTTTTTTTTTTGAAGCTTTTTTTTTTGAGCACCTGAGGACGAAGGCAAGCTTCTACTTGAACTTTCTTGATGCATGGGGGCGGAGGCAAGCCCCTGTTTTTCGATATGGGGTCGATCTCCGTGCTTTGAGTGACCTTTTGTTTGTCCCTTGATGTTGCCGCCTTCGTTGACTTGATCAAGGTGATGATGGGGATATGTTTTGGAAAGTGTATGGCTTGATGGAGGCCTTTGTGAGGTGAGGAAAGTGTATAGGGAGGGCATTAGTTGACTTTCTCGCACCAATTAATTAAAATCTTAATCATTTCCAGAGATTATTTGTTGAGCGATGCGAGTGATCATTTAAAATAAAACCATTTCATTAAATGTAATGTAGGTGTGCAAATAATGTCTCAAGTCTAGCGAGAAAAGAAAAAGACTCTTTTATAGAAAACTTAAGATTAACTACAATGTCCAAGGAGGACTTGATTGAACGAAGAAAGTACTAGAACCTACGAAGGTTGACTAAAAGACTGCTTTTAATTTTAAAGGATGGGTAGCCCTAGTCTAGCTACTCTTTGTTGTTGGCCAAGACGCTTTGAGCTTTCCATCTTTACGTTAACTTTTGATTCCATTATCGCTGCACCGAGGCGGTGATCGATTACGTGCCCATGATACTAGTGGGAGTGGAGGAGTTTGAGGCCATGGAGCGGTGGGGCGAGCACAAGTTGTCCAAAGAAACGGGTCGGAAAAGTCACGGGGACGAATTTTGTCGATCGAGCATATTGATGGAAGGAAGTGAACCCGAGAGGACCTTGAGGGGTATTGGGCTCTGTTTGGGAGGATTCGGCGATGCGGCTGGTTGTTTTGAGTGAAAGGGGTGATACTAGGCGGATTGTGTCTTCGGGCCTTTCTCAAGCTTGAACCGGCATTAGACAAGTGTGCTCTGCAGGGCGAGGTTGTCCCATCGGATTCTCTCACTTCGGGCACTTGAATTTTGCGCGACAGAATCATTTCTTTGCCTGGTTCGACATCTTGGGTCAAAGGAGTGCTAGTACTTATCATAAGATCAAGCTTCTCCTGCATTTGTTTCACTTGCCCTATCAATATTGCCACATGGGGATCAACGGGAACATTCGAAAGATTCTTGGAACTCGCAACAAGACTCTTATCGCCAGAGGAAACACAGCCTGCAGAGTGGCCGACGGTGAATTCGCTAAGTCCTAGAGACGACAACGGAAAACTTGTGGCATCCGGATTTTCTTTAGCAACTCATGATCGCATTCGGTGGGTGTAGAGGCTTGAACATAGCCACATAGCTCAAGCGATTATGTGAAGGCTGGAGCATAAGCGCGGCACCGTTGAAATTGAGAACAGGTGTGATAGAGCCCAACTCGTTACGAGGAGCCGAGGGCGATGGAGCCCTAATGGCCCGAGTCTTTGGAAAGGGTGAAGAGGAATTGTCCTTGGCAAGGGATCATATGTGGATGGAGGGAGGTGTTGGCCGTGGGATGGAGAGTTATAGGATGAAGGTGAAATCACTTGTTTACGAAGTCTCATCTTCGACCATGACCGAGGAACCATTCGCCTCAAGCATTACACGAACTCCATGGCGGCGGAGAGCATTGATGAGCAGGGTCGAGTGTTCTTCATGAATCTTATGGGCGTTTTCCAAAGCAGGGACTAACTCTTCCTTCCTAATCATCGGATTTCTTGTATCCTTCTTGCTACGCCAAATCTGCCATCGGATCATTATCATCCCATTTAACCTTGGCGTCGATCGTGAACTTATAGGAGGGCGAGAGTTCAAAGCATTTCACCAAATCCAGGCTTTGCCATGGCCACATGCTTGTTGCGGTCAAACCATCCATTCTCAACATTTGTTGCGACTAAATCATACGGCTTGTCGTAGTACGGTTGAATTCACGAGTTTGAATCATAAAATTCAATCATGTTTACATTCGCGTTGTTTGGGAGCTGATCATTGGCGGGGTTGAGATCACTGAGGCGCTCGAGTTTGCCCTTCTTAATTAATCCTTGAATCGCCTTTCTCAAAGCTGTACAGTTGTCGGTCGTATGACCGTGGTACTGGTGGAAAGCACAATGCTTAGTGGTGTCAAAATGGATTTTGGGATCCTTGGGCTGATAGTTTCTCATGGGTTCGAGGAGACCCTGCCCTAGCAAGCTATTTAAAACTTTGCTTAAGGGAACACCCAAATCCTCGGGATTCGAGATTTGGTCATTGACTTGGTCACCATTACGAACGGGGTTTGCCGGTTTTGGTCCATTGGGGCGCTCAAGCTTGCCCGTTTCGATTAACCTTTGAACCGCTCTCTTCAAGACTATGCAGCTTGTCGGTCGGGTGGCCATAATGATCATGGAAGGCGCAGTGCTTACTCATGTCGAGAGGTGCATTTGAGCTCCTTGGATGGTAGTCCTTGAGAGGCTCCAAAAGGCCTACCCTTACTAAGCCCTTGAAAATTAAGCCCATGGGCATCCCAAGATCATCAAAACGTTCTCGTTGCCTTAAAGGACCACCATTTCTTGGTTGCTTTTGGGGGCCGTCAATTGTACACAATGCCTTCTTTACTTTACCGGATGTCGGAGCCGTGTTGGAAGGGTAAGGTTTATATCGGCGAGACATGTTCAGACTCGTAGTCTTTTCCCGTGCACGAACCCTTTTGATGTAATCATCAATGTAATCGTCGAGATTCGACCTTTTAAACTTCATTCGTGTCAGATACACAAGATTGATATGGTGAGATGGCCCGAGTCGAGCGATCGTCGATACTCTCGTTGCTAGGCTTTTCTTGTACCTTCTTAATTGGTTCTACCAATAATCCATTGGACGAGTCAATAGGAACATTAGGATTGCATGACTCCCGCCACAAGATTGGCATTAGCAAACGAAACCACGGTAGGGAGTACTCGGTGGGAGGAATGACGGTCTGAGCATTAAAAGCGTGACCGTAATCTTCCTCATAAGGCCCGGCAGCTTGCCGAAGATGAAGATATATGGCTCGTAATGGGTGGATACCGTGGGAGCGGTGAGTGCGGATCCGTAAGGCTGCCGAAAAACATGAGGCTCGAGGCATCGTAACAGTAGGGATTGAATGTGTCTTGACCGCACTGAGGAACATGACTACAAGGGTAATGCGCATACTGTACTTGATGAACAGGAGCAGCTTGTAATGTACCCGGGTGGAGAATTTGATGAGGAGTATTTGACCTCGTCGGACTTCCCAACCGGAGGGGCGAGATAGAGCTTGGAGGATGTTGTGAATACGTAACCCGATGAAGTGGTGATAAGAGCACAGTGGCCCATGTGATCTTGCAAGGTATCATAGGGAAAGTGTGCCTTGAGAATTGAGGAAGCAAGCCGGCCCCCTCCGAACCATGGAGCACGAGAAGCAACCGACCCAAAATGGCTTGCGGAGCCATGTCACACCGTCGGGCTTGAGAAGTCGCGAACCGACTCCATTCCGAGATGATGACCCAAACCAGGATCGATGTTGTGAAGTAGTAAACTCCGACCCCTTCCAAGCCGTGGGGCGAAAGGCAACCGATTCAATCCTGGTGGTGAGACCCGAGAGGCACCGGGGCAAAGCGGGTTGACCTAGATCGGACTCGTTGAGGAGTATCGAGTTGTAGGGCCGAGAGGTACCGAATCGACCAATTCCTGCACTCGATGGCCCGGCCGACCGAGGTTTTTGGAGTAGCGGCCGACTCCATTCCAAGCCGCGGCGTAAAATGCATCGATTGAAACCCAAAGGTGAAAACCGAGAGGTGCCGGGAAGTTGACCAAGATCGGATCGTTGAGGAGTATCGATACGATGAGGCCGAGAGGCGTGCCGAGTGATAGGCCGGGGATGCTTGGCCCGTTAGTAGTTCCACACGAAAGGGAACATGGCATTTGACGGTAGTTGGCATACCCTGGGAGGGTAATTAGTTCCAATCTCCGCATTGACCAGTAAAGGTTCCATTAGGGTTGCGAACAATCGCTAGCCTCCGGGTTACTCGATACCTTCCAATAATCGACCGATCTCGAGCCTCTTTGATATTGTCTTATCTCGTTCCAACATCTCGATTCCACCGGCCGGCATTTTGCGAATTTTCGGGTGCGGATCTCGCACGTCCCCACCTGTTCTCCTCTCGAGTTGGCCATTCTCGAAACTTTCGAGCCGAAGCGAGGGAGGAAACCGATGAAGCATCCGACTCGAATGACCGAGCCGAACAAACGATGACCCGGGCTTCGATCCAAACTTCGCCATCGTGGAAGGCACGAAAGGATGTGGTTCGCACTGAGAAAGCGGAACAGGTTGGTGTTCGGGCTTAAGGCTCATGCAACATGCGATTATTTGTTTAAATTTACTTAATCATGTTTTATTAACCTAATCGGTTGGAAAAGATTTCTCTTCTTTTTGCAAACTACTCGATCCCGGATCGCCGGGCCCCGTCACCACGTCTATAAGCCCCTCGTATTCCACTCCGTATTTCGACCTCCCAGTGGTGGACATCGGCGAGGGTCCTATAGTGGCAAGCGGGTCCCACCGACCGAAAGAAAACGATCCTAAAAGTCCGGGCGGGTAATCGAGTCTTAACGAGCATTCGATGTAAATTACTGACAAAGCCGACGTCAAAAGTCAAGATCATGTCCCGAGGGCTCGACGAAAAGCCTGCATGATTTGGCCGATAAGTGTCCACAATTGATCTTGACTTGTCGTCGCTAAGTCGTAATTAGGGCATGGAATATTCATTAATCCTTGATGACTCAGGGTCACATGCTCGGGAGTCGGTGTATAATTTGTGCCGCCGGGACCGAAGTCAAGGCGCCTGGCCAATATCTTGGTCAAAGTCTCGCGGCGGAAAACCGGCGTAACTTCTTACCGATAAGGGTCCCCGAAAGATATTGAGTCGGTATGCCGACAAAGGCTTGAAAGGAAAGGTCTATACACCTGACAGGGCATGACACGTACTGCACTGTACTAAAACCAACCTGTGTCTCTGACAAAGGTGTCACTGACAAGCATGTATGGTCGACACGAGGCTCCATGGGATGTTTGGGTAGTCCCGTGCTCATCCGAGAGGCGTAATAAGACCAAACGGACCGCGACAAGGATTTCCTGTGTTAAGGACGTAGCGTGCGGTGGTACGGTCACGTGCGCGTAGATGGTCCTCGTCTCGGGATAGAGAGTCATTAAACCCGTCGCTTCGTGCCTTTTCTTGCGAGGTAGAGTCTTTGACAAGCCCCGGGTTATACCGATGCCTTTTGTGGCGGTTGCCATCCCCTGGGCCAAACATGTTGATTGAGTGGGGCGCGCCAGATCTGGCGCGTCGGTTTTTCTTCATCGGTGTATACTCGGGAAGCTGGACAAACCGAACCTTGGGCGACCCCCGAGGGAGTTGGACTTACGTGCAACGGTACTGCGGTATCCGAAAGTCTCAACTCTGTCGCTGGCAAGGCTTTTTCTGCTCTTTTACCCCTTTTTGCTTTGGGGAAGACCGACCGGAGTAGAGTACATAATAATCAAATCCCCGATGGCTCCCCGAGCGTTCCCACACCGTTATCACCGCCTCGAATCTCTCCTTCAATTTTTGTAGGGAGGAAATTCTCTTTTTCTTAGGAGGACGGTCTTCGTGTATCCAAATTCCGATAGTCCCTTTCAAGGCAATCGGGACAGCCACAAATATCCCACAAAATGTGTTCTACTACCGCGGCGGATTTGGGACCTCAGTTGAGCGGCCGGAATGACTTTGAGTGGAACTGTCCGGGGGGATCTCGCGCCGGGCTCGTCTGGTAGCGAGTGATTGGACTCCGCCGGATAATGAGAGATATTGAGGTCCCTGGGAACGGCACATGTTTGTCCTTCGTGTAGCCCCGCCGGGCCGGGATATTGTTAAGGTCCCGAAGAAGCGTGGTGGCCTCTTCCATCCAGCCTGCTCGTCCGTTCTCGGCGTTCTTCCGTGGCTTTGATGGCCGACCATATTTCTTCAATCGTCTCCCGATTTTCATCACTCAGCCGATATTTGTGGGATCATCACTTTGAGAGGGGACAACCGACGCATACCGAACTCTTTCGTCCCCGATCGCTGTTTGGGGCCGGTTGCCCCGTAAGTCGGCGGGTGAGTCCCGCGGTGGAAACATAGGAATCTTGGGGTAGCATCTTGATGTATCCGGGATTATTAAGAAGAGGAGGAGAACCCTCTTCCTTCTTTGCGGTAAAAGTGCCATCGGAATTGAGACCGATGGTCAAACCATGACTTGCGACAACCCCCAGAAGGTCATCAATTTGAGCCTCATGTCGAAGTCTCATCTGCTCTACCAACTGGATCCAATACCGTCTGTCTCGAGGGATTTTGGAGGACGGAGCAACGTTATCCCCATCATTACGGCAATGATGCGAGACATTACGAAACCCTGAGTCGGAACAAATGGTGAGGCCGACGATGCACACTCTTCCCAATTGATCAAACGGTGACCCAAGTGCCCGAAACCAAGCTTTGTGCGGAGTCATGCGGGAAAGGATATGAAGGTTCGGATGTCCGGGAATGGAAGGAGGGTAGGTGTTTGGGCTTTAGGCTCATGCAACATGCAAGCTATTTGTTCACGTTTACTTAAAACATGTTTTATTAACCTAATCGGTTGGAAAAGATTGCTCTTCTTTTCGCAAACTACTGGATTCCCGGATCAGTGGGCCCCGTCACTACGTCTATAAGCCCCTCGTATTCCACCCGTATTTCGACCTCCCAGGTGGATGCCCCGGCGAGGTCCTATAGGGCAAGCGGGTCCCACCGACCGAAAGAAAACGATCCTAAAAGTCTCGGCGGGTAATCGAGTCTTAACGAGCATTCGATGTAAATTACTGGGACAAAGCCGACGTCAAAAGTCAAGATCATGTCCGAGGGCTCGACGAAAAGTCGGCATGATTTGGGGCCGATAAGTGTCCACAATTGATCTTGACTTGTCGTCGCTTAAGTCGTAATTAGGGCATGGAATATTCATTAATCCTTGATGACTCGGTTGTCAATGCCGGGAGTCGGTGTATAATTTGTGCCCGATCGTAACCCAGAAGTCAAGGCGCCGGTCAATATCTTGGTCAAAGTCCGCGACGGAAACCGGCGTAACTTCGACCGATAAGGGTCCCCGAAAGATATTGAGTCGGTATGCCGACAAAGGCTTGAAAGGAAAGGTCTATACACGGACAGTGGCATGACACGTGACTTACTAAAACCAACCTGGGTCTCTGACAAAGTGTGTCACGGACAAGTGCATGGTCGACACGAGGCTCCACGGTAGGATGTGGGTAGTCCCGTGCTCATCCGAGAGGCGTAATAAGACCAAACGGACCGCGACAAGGATTTCCGGGTTAAGGGACGTAGTGTGCAGCTGTACGGTCACGTGCGCGTAGTGTGCAAGCACCCTATATTCTTTTTCTGAGTAAAATAGAGATTTTTTTATGAGTCTTAAAAATATGATGCATGATTTTTTTTGGAAATTTTCTTTTTCTTTTTTTTTTGAAAATCCTTTTTTTTTTGAAATTTTTAATGAGCACATAAGCACGAAAATTCCGACAGCTAGGGACATTATTCCGACAAATAAAATTTTGACTTTCTCCGAGGCGGCCAAACAACATGAAAACCGTGCAAAAATCAACACACACACAAAAATGATTTTCAAGCCTGGACTAAGCTTGACCCTCAAAAGCTTTTTTTTTTTTTTTGAAAACGGTGATACCGTACGTGGGATTGTTAGACCACAATTTATCCCCGACTCGTGTTAGGAGGCGATAACGGGAAGTTTAATGGTTTCCACCAATATACCAAATATCATTTTTTTTTTTAGAAAAAGCTTATTTGTGTCCCCAGCGGAGTCGCCACTGTGATGTACCCGATTTTTTTTTTAAAATCAAACGGAGTCGCCACGCCATTTTTGTTTTAAGGGCCAAAACTTTGAACAATGCCCGAGATCAGAGATTTAGGTTCGGAGGTCATGTTACACGCCGGGAAGGACGTTAGTGTGCACCCGGAATGCCTCGTAAAACGAGTCTTCCAAACATTTGAAATCCTTTTGTGTGTGTGTGTGTGTGTGTGTGTGTGTTTTGACCAAAATGAGTTGAAACTGGGAAAAACAAAAATGGGGAACTCTTTATAAGACTTTGAACAATCCTCAAGATTTTTGGTATGATTTTTGGGTTGAGTCTTGGCACTCAAAAGATTTTTTGGGAGTTGAAAAGCAATTCTGCTAGAATGAAAAGGCAGTTAACCCTTGACTTTGAAATGGACTTAAAGGCTTCAAAACCTCAGAATCTGGGGAAAGTTCGAGAATGAAAGTTGCTTAAAACACCCTAAATAGGGTTTCTGCAAAACGAACTTTCCATTTTGGAAGTAATTTGAGGGGTCAAACCTTCTGGAAATCTCAGATGTGAAATCTGGATTTCCAGAAGCTAATGAACTGGCCTCTAAGAGAAAAATTGAAAGATTGGGTTTTACTCACGCAAAAATAAAGTAAAAATATGTATGGAAATATCTGGATGTTGGCTACAAAAAGTATTTTGTAGTCGACACCAAATTCCAAGTTTATCTATGTCCAAAAAATTAGACCATGGACTGGAGGTCTGAGAAAATTGCTACTGGACAGCAACTTCTCAAGAGAGAAATATGATGATTTTAAAGGGGGTTTTTGCATCCATGCTTGTCCCCATTTCCCTAGGTCTTGGTTAGTGATCACTAGACATTTTAGCTGAAGTAGAATCAACTATACCAAACCATCCTTGGGGTACATTAGGACCTAAGCATTTCATTTGCTTGGGAAGGGGGATTTCATCCTTTGAAAGAAAGATTTTGTGTATGAAAAATGATTTTTGGAAAACACTTTTTAGTGAATGATCTTTAGAAAAACACTTAAATTAAGCGAGTATAGAAAATGATTTAGGCCTTTTAAATGGTCATCCATTGGAAATTTATTCCAAGGTGACTACATTTTTAGGTCAAGCAAAGATGAACAAATTGATGAATTTCAAATTACATCTTCAAAGTTTGAGATGCAATGCAGAATGATGAAAGAAATTTAGGGTAGGGAGAGGGAGGTTATACCTATCTTCCCTTGTGTATATGAAGCTTGACTTGAAGAGTATCAAGATTTGAATGTGTTTAGGGTTGGTGATTAGAGTTGGTTAAAGAGAAAACAAGTAGATAAATAATGAAGTCCTCTATGTTTTCTCTCTAATCACTCCTCCTAAAGTGGTGATTTGAGCTTGAGTTAGTGTATGTATGAGAGTATGTATGAGAGTGATTTGAAAGTATTTTGAGTGAGTGGGA